>CM072526.1:11834855-12087355 GCA_036898135.1 Oncomelania hupensis | reverse complement strand
AAGCCCCAGTTGAAAACCTGTCTTTCCTTTGTAGGCAAGACAGATTCACTGCGGCAACAGTACCCCCGTTGGAGTGCCGGGGGTTTTCAGTATAAATAGTATCCCCACTTTATGGAAATTTAGTGCTTTAAATTCCCACTGTCGCTGTCTTCCTCATTTACTCTTTCCCATTCCTGCTCTGTCCTATCACTCTGCTATACTATCTTCTTCTTCGCTAGATCAATGACCTACCTTTTTTCTTGAAAACTCTTCCTGGACAAGACTCCTTGTTTGTGTATGAGGTCTGTTGGATCAGCTTGGGAGTGTTGGACGCGTTCTGCCGGGTGGTCACTGGGGCTTCCTATGATTGTATTATTTAGCAATGTAGGCATTTTATATGTATGTGTTTTGTTGGTAGTTTATAATGATGTTTGTATTCTATTTTGTTTTTGTAACCGGGGGTTCGAGTAGTTGGGGTAAAGCCTCAGCCGTCCCCTGCGTGGGATGTCTTTATTGTAAAGTGACTGGCCGGTGGAGGGCGTTCAATTTTCCCACTAGGGTTGTTTCAGCAGATCTTTTATGCGGATCGGGGGTTGTCCGGTCCTGATTTGGCTCGGAAGAGTCCGCTGGACCTAAAGCAACAATCTATCAATCAATCAATCAATCTGTATTTTGCTCAACGTGAACATCAAAAGGAGTATTGCTTATGTTCTGTCTAACTCTCTTAAGATGCAAAAACTGCGAATCTGTTCAATATAACACAGGCACTCGCAAATAAATAATATTTGTTTAGTTTAACAAATCTGACGATTTATTGTTTTGTTTACCCAACCAATTTTCACCGAACTTGCCTCATTTGCTTTGAAGGAAAATTACTCCATCGCGAACGTTTAATCAAAATAATAAATACAGTGCAGTTAACTGAAATGGTAACATCCTTTTAAAACTGGTCATATCGTTTGCCATAATGGGTTGCCCTCGTCATTAAGATGAAATCATTAATAATCAGCACTTCAGTTCACTAGCACTGTAAAAATCACAATACACGTTGTTTAAGGCAAATATTTACCAAAGTTACCATCAATGTATGGCCACGTTAGCACAGCATCAGGCCTTGCAAAGACCATCCTGCAAGGCACGATGCAAGGAGGCAGAAAAAGAGGGAGACAAATAAGAGGTGGGAGGACAGCATTCGAGAATGGACTGGCTTGACACTGAGCAAAGCCATGAGGGTTGCTGAGGGCAGAGAAAGACGGATCATCTGTGGTGCGGCCCTGCCCCAAGGACTTTCGAGTTACGGGATAGGATAGGATAGGATCAGCTATGTTCAATAGGGAGTCACTTTTCAACCTCCCGCTATAAAATACAAGTAGCTTGCTTGTTGTTTCTTTTAAGTTAACGTCTTTTCACCTAAGTGATTTTAGACTGAATGTACAAGTAGACTGCTGAAACAGCCCCATAGCTTAAAAAAAATGTTTTAGAATAAACCGAAGCGGGGTTTTCATTGCTTCTCAATCACTATATTCCAAGATCCTTGGGTCTTCTTCCAGTACTGGCTGCGGGAACTCTCTTGAGCGGTCCAGCTTCAGCAGTCTACGGCAGCTGGCGTTGCTGAGGATCGACAGCGTGACCACGTACTTGTCCGTGGGCGACCACGCTTTCGCTGACACAGCACTGATTGAACTGTCCATTCTCCACACCAACCTCCAGACCTTCATACCAGGTAGGAGGATCATAGGAGGTTGAGAAGGAGGCGGAGGAGGAGACGGTGATAAAGGGGAAGAAGAGGAGGAAACTTGTGAGTTTTGGGTTGGTGGTTGACGTTGAAGAGGTGGAGTTTGGTTATGATAGCGGCAGAAGAAGAGGAGAAGGAGCATCAGGAAGAAGAAGAAGAAGAAGAAGAAGAAGAAGAAGAAGAAGGTTTCCAACATTTGTTTGTCAAAATTCATTTCAATGGTTTAATTTAAAGCAACAATAAATAGCGTCCAAAATTGAAAATAAAGCACAAGTATTTATACTTGTAAAAAAATTTAACCAAACATTTATTTTCAACATCGTTTTCTCCAGGCAGCCTTTCAGGTCTGACGCGGCTGCAGAAGCTGGACCTCTCCAACAACCAGATCAACATCATCCCCGACAACCTGTTTCAGGACCTCTCCAGACTCACGCACCTCATCCTGGACAACAACAAGCTCACCGTCCTCTCTGACAACATCTTCTCCGGCCTGATCAGTCTCACCTCTCTCACCATCAATAACAACAATGTCAGTAAGTGCCTAACAACGTCAAGTCTGAATAAGTCGGCCTCCACATCATCATGTCAAGTCTCTAGGCCTCGCTCATGCTGAAAAGGGCCGACCCCAAGATCATACGTTACCTAAGTCAAGTATGTTCGGCCCATGCGAGGTTCGATCCCGCGACCTTCGACATAGGAGATCAGATCACTATCCGCTGTGCTACAAGGCCACCCTTGGTCAAACGAAAGTCCACCCTATTTTTCTACAACTTATTCAACAAACTTTTTTTTAAAATTCGAGCAGAAATTATCAGATGTTTTTATTCATTCATTTAATCGTTAATTATTTCATTTAATTCATTCGATTGTCAATTCCTGAACTCGATCGTCTGCTCTTTCATTCTCTTCATTTACTCCATTTTCAGTGCTTCTGAGTCCCAAGTGCTTCCGTCCACTGGTTCAGCTAAGGTCCCTGAAGTTGACCGGTAACCAAATCTCCATGCTCCCTGACTACTTCCTGTCCGGAGTACCCATCACTAGCCTGATAGTGGACAACAACACCCTCACTACCATCAGTACCGACGCTTTCGGTAAGCAAAGGACAGCATCCTTTATTATTATTATTATTATTATTATTATTATTATTATTATTATTATTATTATTATTATTATTATTATTATTATTATTAAAGGCGGAAGTTAGTTGATCATTGTTTAAAAGATCCAACGGACTACAAGGAGTCGAGTCAGGAAAGCAAAGGAAAAAGAAGAAGAAGACAGACCGACCGACCGAAGAAGAATTAAACGTCATTCCTATTCCTTTTATTTTTCACCTGTAAAATAATCCCTTCCCTGCCCCCACCCCTCTGACACCGAGATTCGTGTTAGCGTCGTTCTCGGGCCGATGACTGCCCCTCTAAGCTTAGTTCACAGCGCGTAACAATGGCAAAAGGGTTTCTCATCTATAAATCTTTCCTATGGTTCTTCTCTGCAGGCAACTCCAGTCTCGTCGCATTTAAATTGGACGGGAACAGGTTTTCCCAATTCCCCACCGCAGCTATTCAGGCTTACAAAGGTACCATCGGAGCACTGCTGCTTCAGCGCAACAACATTGGAAAGGTGGGTTGTCCTTAACGGTCTGTTATCATCCCCATCATCATCCCCATACAATCCACTTTATTATGGTCGTTTTTTAATATCGTCTTTATCTTCGTTGTAGTCTTCAGGATAATCGCCAACATAATCCTATTTCATGTCCTATTGAGTTATTATTAGTACTGCTGCTGTTGCTTCTCCTCCTACTTCTTCTTCTTCTACTACTTTTACTCATTTTCTTCTCGTTCACCTATTCCTCCTGTTTCTTCTTCTACTACTACTACTACTACTACTACTACTACTACTACTACTACTACTACTACTACTACTACTACTACTACAACAAATACTACTACTACTACTACTACTACTACTTTTCTTGTTGATCATTTATTTCTCCTCTTTCTATTACTACTACTACTACTATTCATTTTATTCTCGTTCAACTATTTCTCCGGTTTCTTCAACTACTACTACTACTACTACTACTACTACTACTACTACTACTACTACTACTACTACTACTACTACTACTACTACTACTACTACTACTGCTAATCATTTTCTTTTTGTTCAGCTGTTCCTCCTCTTTCTATTACTACTACTATTCATTTTCTTCTCGTTCAACTATTCCTCCTGTTTTTACTACTACTACTACTACTACTACTACTACTACTACTACTACTACTACTACTACTACTACTACTACTACTTCTTCTTCTTTCTCTAATATTACTACTGCTATTCATTTTCTTCTCATCCACTTCTCTTCTTTTCCTCCCGTTCTCGCTCCCCCTCTCCTACCCTCAACCATCACACCTCCTTCATTGTATAGGAGAGACGATTTTCCCAATAATAAAATTCAAATACAAGCTCCTTTTAACGTTCCGATTGCAAGATGAGGTGCCCTATCATTAGCATTTCCACCTCGCATTATGGCTATTATTGTATTTTTTTTTAAATTATTATTATTATTATTATTATTATTATTATTATTATTATTATTATTATTATTGTTATTATTATTATTATTATTATTATTATTATTATTATTATTATTGTTATTATTATTATTATTATTATTATTATTATTATTATTATTATTATTTTTACATTCTTATTATTATTATTATTATTATTATTATTATTATTATTATTATTATTATTATTATTATTATTATTATTACAAACAATTAATATTGTTTCTTCTTGTTTCAGATATCAGCCGGGGACGTAGCGAACATGAATTTCGGAGTCCTGCAGTTGGACGACAACCCTCTGAAACTGATCGAACCGGGAGCTTTCGAGGGGTCCAAGCTTACCCGAATGGCCACTTTTGACAGTAGGTTTACATTTCCTCTCCATTTTGACTTTGCTTTCCCCCCCCCCCCTTTTCTCAGCCTTCCTCTAACAACATTTCTTTAATATTATATCGTTATTTATACACCTCAAACCTCCACCCCCTACCTCCATCCCTCCCCCCATCATCCCACCCCTTTAAAGTTCCCCCGCCATCCGTGCGTTACCAACAGCATACAGTCTGAACAGCACGTCAAACACACGCCACATTTGTTGTTCTATGGTAGCTGCTGCTAGAGCGAGATCCTGTCTCAGACCAGCGCCTTGAGCAGCTCTTGAGCTGGTAGAGCGCTATATAAGAACGATTCCTAACTATCAACTCTCTCGGGTTTGTGTATTTTCGAGGCAATTTCATCCTTTTTGGACATAAATCTTAAATTAAGATACCAGGATTGTGCACAGTAACTGCCATGTTGTCTGAGGCGTCAGACTATGCCGCCTAAGGGAGCAAGTTGGCGCCTCGGGCGGTTTGAGCTAGATCCTGTATCGGCCAGCGCCTTGGGCAGCTCTTGAGCTGGAAAAGCGTCATATAAGAACGATGAAAGAATATGATGCGTCTTCAAAAGTCCATTTAGCGCTTTTTCAATGCTAAAAACAATTCTTTCAAGCAAACTCTTCAAAATGGCCCCGCGTGATATGTTCGAAAAGAAAGGGGAAAAAAAGTATCTAGCGTTTTGTTTTACTTTTTATAGACACCGAGCTAACGACTCTGCCACCCGATATCGCGACTGCCTTTCCAGCCCCGTCGACGCCAAATGCTAAGGTGTCGTTCCTGGGTGTGACGGGATGGAACTGTGATTGTGACTCTCTGTGGCTAGCTCAGTATTTGGTCTCCGGCGCGACCTTCATTGGACCCCAATGTGGCAACCTCGGCGGCAAGAACATGAAAGCGGCGGTGGCAGATATACAGGTGAATAGGAACAAAGAAGAAGAAGAAGAAGAAGAAGAAGAAGAAGAAGAAGAAGAAGAAGAAGAAGAAGAAGAAGAAGAAGAAGGGGTTAATAATAATGAGGAGGAGGAGTGGGAGAAGGAGGAGGAGGATGAAGAAAAAGAAGAAAATAACAAAGAAAGAAAGAATATAGTATAATATAATATAATATAATATAATATAATATAATATAATATAATATAATATAATATAGCATAATATAATATAATATAATATAATATAATATAATATAATATAATATAATATAATATAATATAATATAATATAGCATAATATAATATAATATAATATAATATAATATAATATAATATAATATAATATAATATAATATAATATAATATAATATAATATAACATAACATAACATAATATAATATAATATAATATAATATAATATAATATAATATAATATAATATAGCATAATATAATATAATATAATATAATATAATATAATATAATATAATATAATGTAAGGAAGTATAGTATAGTATAGTATAGTATAGTATAGTATAGTATAGTATAGTATAGTATAGTAAAGTATAGTATAGTATAGTATAGTATAGTATAGTATAGTATAGTATGCTTATATTATAATACAATATATAATCCTTTCAATGTGATTTTCAGACCCTGTGCCTAAGCACAACCACCACAACCACCTCCACAACAACGACGACTACCACCACCACCCCTCTGCCCACCACCACCACACCCACTACTACTACAACCTCCACTACTACCACAACTACTACCACGACCACACCAGCACCTACAACTACCACAGCGCAACCAACTACACCATCCACATCATCAACAGCTGCAGCAACAACCCAGCCACCAGCCGCAGCAACGACACTCGCTGGAAATCCAATTACCCAGGCCCCCACGACTCAACCTGCAGGCCAACCGAACACAGCAGCCCCAGGTACGCAGAACCCACCAGCGACCACACAAACAGTAGCAACCCAGGCGGCAGCCGGTGGTGTCACGAACGCCCTTGGTCAAACTACGCCTAACGCACAAAACCCTGCCACAAACGGACCAGCTACCAATGCGCCCATCACCAATGCGCCCATCACCAACGCGCCTATCACGAATGCGCCCATCACCAACGCGCCAGCCACAAATGCGCCCATCACCAACGCACCTGTCACGAACGCGCCCGCCACAAATGCGCCCATCACCAACGCACCTGTCACGAACGCGCCCGCCACAAATGCGCCCATCATCAACGCACCTGTCACGAACGCGCCCGCCACAAATGCGCCTATCACCAACGCACCTGTCACGAACGCACCCGCCACAAATGCGCCCATCACCTATGCACCCGTCACGAACGCACCTTTCACCAATGCGCCTGTCACGAACGCGCCCAACAATAACAACAACAACAACAACAACAACAACAACAACAACGGAGGCAGTGGCTCTGGCACAGGTGAGACAAAAATAAAAGAAATTTAATTACCATTAATAACACTGAAGACAGGAGGATTTATATTGTACACAAATTAACGCAACGTATCAAGTACATAAATAAAACCAAAACTAAAATATCTCAACAAGAAATGGTGGTGGTGGTGGTGGTGGTGGTGATGATGATGATGATGATGATGATGATGATGATGATGATGATGATGATGATGATGATGATGATGATGATGATGATGGTGGTGGCGACGACGACTGGGGTCATACATATTGCCAACAAACATGCTCAGTGTTAAATGTGTGGGTGAGGGGTGAGGGGTGTGTGTGTGTGTGGAGGGGGGGGGGGAGAGAAGAGTGCCTCTTATTCTACAAATCTGACTTTCTCTTCTCTTTCTGTTCATTCCACAGGCGGATCTGGCAGCAGCAGTAACACGCAGTACGACAGCGGGGACAGCAACAGCGGCAGCAGCAACAGCGACAACAGCACAGAGAAGTTGGGCCTTATCATCGGAACCGCTATGGGTCTGGCAGCTGGGATAGCGGCTATCGTACTGGCTATCTGCGTCATCCAAATGGCTAAGACTGCCCTTGTCCAGGTGGCGGGCCTCAACAGAGTAGCCCCAGCCCCAAACAGCAACAGCAGCAGCAACAACAACAACACACAGCGAAACAACAACAGACAGAACAGGCAAGTCTATTGAGGTACATATATGGTGTAAGGGCTTATTGTTGGTGGTTGGTGAAGATTGTGGTGGATGTTGATGATGATGATGGTGACGATGATGATGACGACGACGACAGAAGGATATAGGTAATACATCGTAACAGAGTATGGGATGTGATGGCGACGACGATGATGATGATGATGATGATGATGATGTTAAGTCGATAGTTACTATATTGATGATGCTAGCCATCATTTATTTTATTCTATTTTCTTTTAATTTATTTTGATTGATTGATTTTATTTTGGTTGGTGCTGGGGTGGAGGGAGGGGTGTGTGTGTATTAGTACAGCCTTGCCGTAAACAGACATAAGGACCACCGTACACAGAAACACAATACAATTCGACGTCCACAGGACTGTAACGTTATTGCTTTTTTTCTTTCTTTTTTTTAACAGACCAAGAAAACGGTCCAAAGACTTGGAGAGGGGTAGAGAGGACGACAACGACAGAGATGGAGCTTCGGATGACGATGATCTTCCCAGTTATAGAGAGAACTCGGCCTGGGAAAGCCGAGCCCCTTTCCCTAGACCGGCGTGGCTTAATGCCCCTAATTCAACAGCGATGCCTTTCTGAACACAAATCAATTGATTCATTCATCCATTCCTCTTCGGACATTCTGCTCCTAGTATTAAAAGAAGTCACCGAATAAAACCTCCCGGCGACGATGTAAAAATGTGTCTAAATGTGAACCCATGTGTTTCCGAACAAACAAACAAAACTTTTAAACTATCATATCCCAGGGTGGTCGTTGTCATTACTATAATCACTTTCTTATTTTGCAGTTTATTGTGAACTTTGACTTACATCTACCTACCTACCTATAGGACATACAAATCTTCAACGTTTTCCCCAAATGTATCAAGTTGGCCTTTGCAAAGTCTTAAGATTGGACCTTGTACCTCAGTTCTGCGTTGTTCTACGGCCATTTACTGATATGTTACAGATTAGCCTTTTGTATATTTACCCTTGTTAAAAAAATCCATCTCCGCTCCTGGACAGAAACTATTTCATTAATCCGAAGTTTGTGAAGCAAAAATGAACTGTACTCCTCCTGGTCGTGAACTCGCCAAAGATGAGAGACCCAACATCTGAGTGGCTACCAAGCTTCAAAATGCTGGGCATTCTTTTTTTTCTCTTTTATTTATTTATATATTTTTAAAACAGAGCAGTGCTTCATATACCGTTCGTGAACAGCATTCCGTTCTTGATTATTATTGTCTTCTTGTGCTGACGGGACTTTTCAAAGACTTTCAGCTCACGAATTTACCCTCGTTTCTCTTCTGTAAGGACTGGCCACTGTGTCCTGTGTATATGAACTCTTAAGCTACCGTCAAGGTGCGAAAGAAAAAAAAAATCACCCCAATTACCTTCTGTACACGGGAAAACATTTTCCACGTAAGAGATCATGTTTTCGTATTAAAAGGATTTTAGTTTCTGAGTCACATAATGCTTACGTTTACATGGTTCAATAGTACTGTTGTTCTTTTTCACTAAAAGCAATTTTTATGAACACATGAACTTTCTTAACCTTAATTTCGGATTTCATATGTAAAAGTCGGGTGTCTTAAAATGAAGAATACCCTCCCTAAAAACGAGTTCGACTGGTGTAAGTTTTGCTAATAACTATTTTAATATGTCGCCTGGGCGTCAGACTATGTGGCCATGACTCCAAATGGACACCTCTGCTTGCTGAAGTTAAATCCTATCTATTAATTTACAATATGCTGTGATAAATAATAAGAAACCTTAAAAACAATCATTATTTAATAATGTATCAATACAGCGTTTATTTTAGATAAAATATATTTTATACAGTACACTTGTCTCTTGATTGTCAGGATGAATTTTATTTATATTGAAAGTTCTGCAAGCACGCCCAATTAATCTGAGTGGAAAAACAATGAACAAAATGTTTGGTCCCAAACTATCTGCCTATGTTAACCAAACAGACCGTCTTCGGGAATGGGAGGTAACTTGTCCGTTTGTTTTAATGTTAGTTCCCTACAGTTATCATGGCGGACACCTCGTGAATGAATGAACATTGAGGTTTAACGTCTACACCCACCATTGGCGATATGGCAGACGGGGATAACCATCCCAGGGAAAGAGGGGTAGGGACCTGAATCAACACTGAACCACCAAAGCAATCATACTGCTAAAATTGGCAGTGAAAATGGCCATATTTTATATCGCCCACCACGGGATTCGAACCTGGGTCATCGGTCTGGGAACACTATGAAAGCTACCCCGAGCTGCATGCTTTTCTTTGGGAATGGGGAGGGAAGTGGGTGGGGTGGGTGGTGGGTGGTGGTTGACTGGCAGTGCAAGGCCGAACTAGCGGAGCTAGCTAGGTTTGCAACTCAAATCAACCTTTTGGTTGATCCGGAAGGTTTGATGGAGGATAGAGTAGAAAATTGTAGGCGATAAACAGTGTTTCTTTGCAAAGAATTTCCGCCTGAATGTTAGACAACTCTGGCGCCACATTCTGGCAAGCCGGCCAAAGTTGTTTCCCCTCGTATTTCCGGGCATGGCCTATTATTAAGTTTAAATTGATGGGTTTTGTGTAACATTTGTGATCGAAGATTTTAAAAAAAAAAAAAACAATTCTCTGATTTTTAATATATGTATAATGTTTTAATAATGAATTGAAACCTCTTACAAATTCATTGTTGTGTTTTGTAAACGTTGACAAATCAAGATTCTATGTATTTTAATAACATTTTGAACAGTGATTAAATCCGAGTGTGAATGTTTAGCATTAAGAGTTGTTGCATAACGAAATAAGCATAACAATTCACATAAACGTCTAATGATTTTGTCGTATCATGTATATATTTTAATTTTTTTTTTCGTTGAAACAATGTAAAACGATTTAAATATTCATGTCGTTGGGTTTCCTGTCTTCTCCATCGAGACGATCAGACACTGGCTGTTATTAAATTAAAGTAGATGTGAATGTTTTTGCACGTTGGGTAAAAAGGGGGTTGACTATGCATAATACCAAGCACTGCCTTGAGTCACTAAACAGTATTACTTGCGCACTCGTGCACGTTGTGGTTTTATATTTATACTAACTTATTTGTACTTGTCTGGAGAACTTCGTGTTTCATTGTTTCTGTGTACTTTGTATTCCGCATGTGGCTTAATTTCGATCGATATATACGTGTTCTTTTTTGCTTCTCTAGAATATTTCTAAATACTAAATCTATTGGCATTTTTACTACTACTACTACTACTACTACTACTACTACTACTACTACTACTACTTATTATTATTATTATTATTATTATTATTATTATTATTAATATTATTATTATTATTACTACTACTTATACTACTACTACTACTACTTATTTTTATTTTTATTATTATTATTATTATTATTATTATTATTATTATTATTATTATTATTATTATTAACATCATTTTTATTATTTTTTCTATAGTTTTTCTATGTTTACATGTATTTTCAATGGAAACAAAATCAAATATATTTATCTGTATTTATTAACATGAAAGCTTTGTTGTAATTTTCATTGATTATTTCCTTGTGTTTTTTTTCCGTCTTGCTACTAGTATTATGAAACTTGAATTTTTAATAACCGCAATATATAAATTTTAATCGAGTCACACATATTTGTTGTCGTTGTCTATGATTAGTAAGTTTGCTTCTTAGTATATCAGGAAATTTAATTGTGGTTAACAGCATTTCTTTTCAATCGAACCAAATTCTTGACTATTTATTTGCTTATTGCCAGCACATATGCCTGACTTCAAATTGCAGAATGGATGGTCACTGTGGTTTTCTCACAGTAGTTTTAAAAAAACCTTCATCAATTAAAAATGATTTCAACAGAAAGTATAATTTTGCATACTCTACTACACAGTTATTGTACATTGTCACGGACCGGTCTTTTTTTTAAACGGGAGAACACGCAGATTTCCACGCACGGATACACGCAATTCTTGAAATGCCACTTTACGTTACATACATCAACGCTTCTTTATAATGAAAAGTTGCAACATTTTCTTGAACTATATTAAACCTTTTTTTTCTTTTATATTTTCAAAATAAGGAAAATTGTACATTTATTTCTTGGACTGTACCAAACTAGTTTTGTTTTTGTTTGTTCATTATTGTATTTTTTAATTACTACACGTATGAATTTATCAAGTCGGGATAACACTTATTTTGTGCTTGGGTGGGCAGTTAATGTTGGTTTTCATGTGCAATATATTAATAAAGATTATTTATTTTTCCGGTACAACAACCAATAAACCAAGGCGACAAAAAAGCTGGGTTTTTTTCTTTTTAAAATCATTGCTTCCGCTTAACCCCGTGCACTTTAAATAAAAGAAATACAATGCATAAACATTTTTTTAATATCTATGTATCTCAACTTCTGGTTGGTGTTGATGATGATGATGATGATGATGATGATGATGATGATGATGATGATGATGATGATGAATGATGTTGACGACGATGATGATGATGATGATGATGATGATGATGATGATGATGATGATGATGATGATGATGATAGGGTTGTTGTCGCTGTTTTAACGTCTTCGGAATGAGACCTACATGCATGTGTTTGAAAACAAAAACCCCTTATGTGCATGGGGTTAAACGGCTTCTTACTCAACAGCAAAGAAAACGAACAACATACTTTCATTCATAATTGTAAGAGAATTCACACTAAGTCTGGGAAAGCAGAATTGATCATGCCGAAGCCGCGATACAACATCTTGCCCTTAGAAAGTGAATCGGCGCTTGTTAAACGCCTTCAGCTGTATACATTCTAAATTGTTCAAACCACTCTTATGTTCCCACAGCTTTATATTCCTTACAGCTCTGTGTACACCGGGAACGTAAGATCTATGGGAAACACACCCGTAGGAACGTAACATAGTGCCTTACATCTGAGATGGACATGTGGGATTATGGAACCGCGGGAACATGGACGCGTTCCCAAGACCATCTCTAATCATCACGAGTCTAGCACTATGACTTTTAGACTGTGAAACAGGTACATGCTCCCAAGACTAATTCTAATCACCATGAGTTTAGCACTACGGCTTTAAACTGTGGAAACATAACCATGCTCCCAAGACTAATTCTAATCACCATGAGTTTAGCACTACGGCTTTAAACTGTGGAAACATAACCATGCTCCCAAGACTAATTCTAATCACCATGAATCTAGCACTACGACCTTTAAACTCTGGAAACATTGCCATACTCTCAAAACTAATTCTAATCGCCATGAGTCTAGCACTATGACCTTTAGACTGTAGAACACAGCCACGCTCTCAAAACTAATTCTAATCACCAGAAGTCTAGCACAATGACCTTTAAACCGTGGAACACACACATGTTCTCAAGACTAATTCTAATCACCGTGAGTCTAGCAATATGACCTTTAGACTGCGGAACATATCCATGCTCTCAAGATTAATTCTAATCACCTTTACGTTTAGCCCTATCACTAACATCTACAAAACACTCCTTAATGCGAATTTCGTGTCGAGACCAACAGGGCAGGCAAGGACAAGTGTTGAGACAATGGCGCCTCTTAACGTTGATTCCCTTTCTTCTTCAACCACTTTACAGCCCGTATACAACAGAAACATTTTAGAACACACTAGTGTTCCATCCCGTTTACAAAAGAAATATTTTAGAAAACGGGTGGGGAAGGGCGGGGTGGGGGGGGGAGGTTAGACCAGGTAAACGCAGTGTCCCGATGCAGAGGAACACAACGTACTGACCCGCCTTCCCGGTAGATATCACACAGCGTGGTTGAGACTCGCTGAGCTACCTCTTGGCTAAGAGTCGGTGTTAACCTCCGCAAGTCTCAGCTATGACTTTTCTGTACTGCGTGCAGCAGTAACCTTTCATCCGCCTAAGACATCTCGTCACTGTGATACCCAGTACTACAGGGTGGTTGAAAAGTAGCTCCGTATTGAATAGTGCGTACCACTTGTGTAACTAGCATTAACGTATTGTGATCCTTACAGTAGTACAATGGAATTGCTCTATCTTCCATTTCAACTCACAGTGACCACGGCAGCCCAAAATGGCCCATCGTCTGACAATGCATGAGAGTTAGTTAGTTATTCATTGCTTACAGGGTCCAACGGACTGCAAAGAGCCGAATCAGGACCACAAAATCAAGACCACAACTTTGCTGAAAGAGGACTCGCCCCTGATCCGCATAAAAGATCTGCTGAAACAACCCTAGTGGTAACACTGAAGGCGCTCCACCATCCGGTCATTGTACAATAAAGTCATCCCACGCAAGGGACGCTGAGGCTGTACTCTAATTCATCGAACCCCCGTTTACAAAAACAAAATAGAATACAAACATCATTATAAAATATCAACAAAACACGTACATATAAATTGCCTACATTGCCAAATAATAACATCATAGAAAGCCCCAGTCACCATTTGGCAGAAAGCGTCCAATATTCTCCAGCTGATCCAACAGACCTCACACACAAATGAGGAGTTTTGTCCCGGAAGAGTTTTCAAGAAAAAGGTAGGTGACTGGTCTAGCGAAAAAGAAGATAGCATAGTAGATTGATAGAGCAGAGTAGGAATGAGAAAGAACAAAGGAGAAAGACAGCAACAGTGGGAATTTAAAGCACTAAATTTTCGAGAAAGTGGGCATACTATTTACACTGAAACTCCCGGCACCCCTACGGGGGGTCTGCGTGAGAGAGTTCAATCGACAAAAAGACGATCTGATCTGGAGTTGTTCATCCACTACTTTACAATCCATCCATCCATCCACTCGAGACTTCTGACAGGAACTCAGTCTGTTGACCAATAGCCACGAAAAACCACAGCAACAACGACATATCGAAGGCTTGAAGTGACCCACCATGGACATGGACATGGTTGTCAAACAAATAATCAACTGTAGAAGTGGACCTCGGGAACATAGAAGTAGACTCACGACGCTTCTCTGTTTAAAGATAAGACAGAGAAGACTGTTTCAGCGGGTTGGCACACGCTCTAATTTACACCCAATGGCGACGAATATTAATCAAAGCCTAGTTAATACTTTCAAAGACAGCAAACATCATAACAAGAAAAATCATTTAAATTAACTGTAGAAAAGTGGATCTTAGTATTTATCAATAGTCGATTCAGCCCCGATGCTTGAATCTTGATATGTGTAACTCGGATTCGTTTATCTACGCAGCCTGTTCACTCAGCAACAAGACAGGAGTCGTCGTATAAAGTTTTCCAACTTGATTCAGCAAACATCAGCAACTGCATACAAGATCGCTTTCCGAAAATCACTTTAGAAATCACTTGTACAAGCAAAAAGTGCATAACTTATATAGCCGCTCTGCAATGGAGAGAAACTTCGAACATTCCAGAATGACGCAATAACACCCAATCAAAATAAAACTCGTCACCGGAACTACGCACTGTCTTACGTCATGGAAAAAATCCTCGGTTTAGAAGAATCGCTTAACTACTACGAGACAGATCGGGAAACTTCAATCGATAATAAACAAGTAATTCCAGACAATTCTCAACAATACTGACCGACGAAAATCATAAACATTATACAAAATTCTTTCCAGCAACAGCGCAGAATCAGATCACAGTACAATCAAACACACCCATCTAAGTTTTTCTTAACGTAACAGCAATAGGAAAACAACATCTCTATACACCAGTACTTAAAGGTTTAACTTTAACGTTGTCATCTCGTCTGTTAAAATAAAATGAAATTTTACACAATTTTAAAACTGAAAGCATATTGTGCGTAGAATAAGATTTTGTGAGAATAATACAACAAACGTTGTTTACAAACCCATTGTTAGAGATACAAAAATAAGCTGAAAACATTTGCCAAATGGGGAAGGAAAGGTGAGAAAAGTGGTAGATTGGGGATTGGTGGGAATGTGATGTGAGAGAAAAGCTCGAAGAATCGACTTCTATATTGGAAAGTTTACACAAACAGCAGATACAAAGTTGGCCCATAGTCAGGCCGAAATCAAGCACTTAATTATATACCGTAGCATACTTTTTACGCTGACACTTTCCTATGCAACGGGCCCCGCGCACTGAAATGTCACTGCCGACGAATAGAACGTGCCAAAGCAGCCACGAAAGTTGCAAAAATGGCCCTCCAAACAGCCACGAATGGCGCTAAAATGGCTCTAACATGCCCACACAACCGGATTTGAAAGGTAAACACCAAGCTTAAATTTCTCCCGGCTGCTTGTTTTCTTGGAGGCATTTCTGACATGGAGTTGACACATCTGCTGCACAATATGCCTTCAAAATGATGTTACATGTCATCATTATTGCACATTGAGTGGCCTTAAGATGCCGTAACAGAAGGTGAAAATAGACAATTTACACCAGACAAGCATTACAACGGTAGAAATTAAAACCAGAGAGGCATTATTACAACTGGGTAAACGATTTGATGTGTGAAAGGAGATTTTACATCAGAACAGCATTAGAAACCCGAAACAAAAAACACTTATCAAAGTCCATTTTAAGATACAGACATCAAGATACAGACATCAAGACACAGACAGATACGGACAATGACCACACTAAGCAGATTAACATAGTCTCTTTATTGCCTTATTTCACTTGGCAAGGGAAAAATATGGGTAAACATTTGTAAATAAACCTTAGATATCTTACCAAAATTTTAACATTTAAAATGTTACAGCAAAATTACGCATGTTCTGAGTTTCTTTGGAACAGGCAAAGTTTATAACTCGACATATTCCTTTTTAACGGTTTGTTTAAAGAGAACTAAAACTACAACAACCAAATGTTTAAAGCTGAATCCACTCGTGTTCCAGAGGTTGGTGAATCTTGTCATGTTCCCAACAATCCACTATAATGAGATGGCCAAATAAGTTTATAAGTATTAAAAATTGTTTTGTAATCTATAAACAGAACACACCCATTCAATGGATGATTGACAATACACCTATTTTTTCACGACACGTTGTTCACACACACAAGGTGCAAAACGTGTGCATATGAACTGACCCATCTCAAATCAAACCACTTAAAAAAATTTTTTTAAATAGCTACCTTGTGGTACGTGCTCATATCAACTCCTTAAGTTTCCAATCTGTTAGAAATTAGCAATTATGCTGGGGCTACAAAAAATGCTATTTGTGACATGGCAAATTTCCCCAGTTCAAACCAATCCAAATATAAAAACAACGTCTAGTTTGCAGCGTGCTCATATCAACTGCTTAAGATGTTGAACTGATGTGCATGTGGACTTCGCTTGATGGACCCACTTCCCTTCTCCTTTCTCCTCCCCCACTCCCGCGATCCCCGAGACATTGTGGCTTTTGGTGACGCCGGAAGAACATGCACGTATTAACGTTCATAATCATGGCTACTTAACTGGTGTCACGTTTCATATACATGGATCGGAACATGAATGTTTATTAATGGCGCCCACATGTCAAATTTCATCCAGTAAATGGGTACGATAAATCATCGTGTATTGCGGGGTATTCTACTACCCAATGCACTATACTCTTTTTAAAGTCTTTACGATCGTGTATTGTGGGGTATTCTACTACCCAATGCACTATACTCTTGTTAAAGTCTTTAAGATCGTGTATTGTGGGGTATTCTACTACCCAATGCACTATACTCTGTTTAAAGTCTTTAAGATTGTGGGGTATTCTACTACCCAATGCACTATACTCTTTTTAAAGTCTTTAAGATTGTGGGGTATTCTACTACCCAATGCACTATACTCTTGTTAAAGTCTTTAAGATTGTGGGGTATTCTACTACCCAATGCACTATACTCTTGTTAAAGTCTTTAAGATTGTGGGGTATTCTACTACCCAATGCACTATACTCTTGTTAAAGTCTTTAAGACCGTGTGGTATTCTACAACCCAATGCACTATACTCTTGTTAAAGTCTTTAACATCGTGTGGTATTCTACTACCCAATGCACTATACTCTGTTTAAAGTCTTTAACATCGTGTGGTATTCTACTACCCAATGCACTATACTCTGTTTAAAGTCTTTAACATCGTGTGGTATTCTACTACCCAATGCACTATACTCTGTTTAAAGTCTTTAACATCGTGGGGTATTCTACTACCCAATGCACTATACTCTTTTTAAAGTCTTTAACATCGTGGGGTATTCTACTACCCAATGCACTATACTCTTTTTAAAGTCTTTAACATCGTGGGGTATTCTACTACCCAATGCACTATACTCTTGTTAAAGTCTTTAACATCGTGTGATATTCTACTACCCAATGCACTATACTCTTGTTAAAGTCTTTAACATCAGTGTGGTATTTAACTATTCAATACATTATACTCTTTTTAAAGTCTTTAAGATCGTGTCGTATTTAACTACTCAATACATTATACTCGTTTTAAAGTCTTTAAGACCGTGTCGTATTTAACTATTCAATACATTATACTCTTTTCAAAGTCTTTAAGACCGTGTCGTATTTAACTATTCAACACATTATACTCTTTTCAAAGTCTTTAAGATCTTGTCGTATTTAACTATTCAATACCTTATACTCTTTTTAAAGTCTTTAAGACCGTGTCGTATTTAACTATTCAATACATTATACTCTTTTCAAAGTCTTTAAGATCTTGTCGTATTTAACTATTCAATACATTATACTCTTTTTAAAGTCTTTAAGATCGTGTCGTATTTAACTATTCAATACATTATACTCTTTTTAAAGTCTTTAAGATCGTGTCGTATTTAACTATTCAATACATTATACTCTTTTTAAAGTCTTTAAGATCGTATGGTATTTAACTATTCAATACATTATACTCTTTTTAAAGTCTTTAAGATCGTGTGGTATTTAACTATTCAATACAGTATACTCTTTTTAAAGTCTTTAAGATCGTGTGGTATTTAACTACTCAATACACTATATTCTTTTTAAAACCCTTAAAGACCTTTCTTTCAGGCTTTCGAATTCTAAGTCCTTAAACTCGAAAACCTGGAAGAAAGGTTCTAGCCAATCGCGAAAATACCAAAACTAAATTAACAAAGTGTTAACGAAATAAAGAACAAGGTCAAAAGATTTAAACCAAGCGTAGTAAGTGACGTTTGCTGTTCTTTTCTGTTTGCTTTACACAAGTATCTCGAGAGACCACAACCTACACACACACCAACACACACCAACAAACACACTCTCTCTCTCTCTCATGCAAGTTAAGTGCACATTAACAAAGGCACACATTCACATAGACATGTGGTGATTAAAAGTCAGTGTGTGTGTGTCACTATTAAACTGTTCTGTAATTTTGTCTATTTAACATTGCTATTGTTATACTGAATGAGTTCTGCTCTCTGTAGTTGTGTTCTCTTTCGTCCATGTTCACTTTGTCTCATTGTTTTAATCCTCGTGAAGCTATCAGCGAAAAGTTTTAAAAAAAATGAAAAGGACAGTAGGAAGTAATACTGATGGGTGCTGTGTATTTTTATAGTTAAGAATATTCCTCCTCATCCTCCTCCTCCTCTCTTCTTATAATAAAGAATATTTATTCTCTCTCTCTCTCTCTCTCTCTCTCTCTCTCTCTCTCTCTCTCTCTCTCTCACACACACACACATCTCAAAATATACCATGGACAGCTGTATTAATCTTAAGTGTTCAGTATTGACACAAAGATTCCAGTAAAAGCAATATAATGAACTGCAAATACTAAAAAAACAATAGCTTTTGTAGGTTATAGAAAACTTGAAATTGCAATGTTTTGCAGTTTTCATGTAAACAAATTCTTAATACAGTGTTACTAATGCATTGTGTATGTTTCATTGCATAAAGTGGGACTTAAAACAAACAGAAAAAAAAAAATATAATAAAACAGAGTCCTGTGAAAATCAACAATACAAAAAAATTGGACATTGGTTTAGGCCTTCATTTCGACTCAAAACGTCAACGGATTTCAACTCACTGATAAAATTATTTAATATTTTAATCCTGCAATTTCTATCAACTGCCTCCTTCATGCGTTAATAAAGCCTTTTCCACAAAATCCTAAACGCATTATTTTCTTCATTAAAAATTACAATCCCAAACACGTTTATTGGCACTGTTTTTTTTTAAAGGAAAACACCCAAGACCTGTCAATCGCCGAATCATAAGACGTCATATCCTGGAAAGACGTCACCTCTGATCAATCCCACAAAAGGGTCGGTAAATCTACCCTCGGTATCAAGCGTTAAATTATAGAGCATGTCAGTCAGGCAAACACACTACTTCAGACCCATTAAACGCAAATTAAACCTAGCGCCCACTGCAAAGAACGAAACTTTCAAGGAATAACATTTTAATTTAAAGCCACTATCCACGTTAGTCCTACACTGACATAACAATAGACGGAAGGAACGATAACTTTAGGAAACGAAGATACTTCCACTCATTGTAATGCTACGTAAAATGCACACTCAATCTAGAATTTATTACAGGTGAACGTGGTTGATTATTAAAATTCCGAAAACCACTTCAAACTTCGGGTTCTCTACAGTTAGGCACCATAATAACTAAATAAAAAGTGGAATCCTCCTCCCCTTGATCAATGGAGCTTGACTAAACAGTTTTTTTTTTAAATAAAATAAAACGAGAAATTTTCAGCAGAAAAGTGAATAATTATTTGACTTCTGGGAAATAAAAACAGGCAATTATTTTCTCCTTTAAATAAAATGTGAACTTATTAGGTACACGTTGTTGATTACGGTTCCTGATTACCAGTACGCTCTTCTTAGTTTCTCACAACCCATCCCCGATATCAACTACACCTGCGCTACCCCAATAAATCACCATCTTATGCCGCCTCCCACCCACCCACCCACACACACGAGCGTTCCCTCACTCTCTCTCTCTCTCTCTCTCTCTCTCTCTCTCTCTCTCTCTCTCTCTCTCTCTCTCTCTCTCTCTCTGCCATTTCTTTCCTATTATGCACACACATTCTTGTAAATCACATATAAATTACTCCGCAGGCAACTACTACACACACACATGCAATCCTTTTCTACCCCTTCACAAAAGTTATTTCGTGTCCTTATCTCCGCTGCCTTTAAAAATTCTTTCATCTAAAATGGCTTCATAATAATAACACCTTAAGCTCTCCCCTGCGCACCTACACTGTGTGTTATATCGTACCCTACCCTAACAGTATCTTATCTCGCAAGGGAGAAGAAAAAAACAACAACCTTAGAATTCACCTATTAGCATAATCCCTCAAATTGTCGCCCGTTCCGAGTCAAACACTCCAGATGACGGATGGATGCGTCAAGAGCAAAGTCCAGAAACGATCAAGGATCTTCAACAGCCGATCAGCAGAAAGCGACGCCACGAAACACTTTCTCTGGCGCCCCTTTGCTGACATCATGCCCTCAGGGGAGGTAATGGACACAACAGAGGTGTATGACGAAGTCCGAGTGACGTGAGTTTTCTCTACAATGATTGGTGCTTGAGCCAATCCCTTTCTTTCATCAAACACGCAAAGGACGAAGACCGGTGGATCAAAAAAGAAGGCGGGTAGGTCAAGAGGGCTTAACTTATGTCAGTGTGAAGCAAATGTGTTGGGTGTCCCCCAAGGGTACGTAGTGGTGCCAGTTCCTAAAATGCGATGTCTGCATTTGTGGTTGTCAGCTCATATTCTTAAGATGTATGACTTGCTATTACGCACAGAAAGCTAGCTGAGGGGCAGCAGGAGACTTTTTTTTTAAAGAAATGTGACGTAAACAATATTAGGTAGTTGATTCGAAAGGTTTGCGTGTGGGTCGGACAAGAAGATAACATTTTATCTTCCTTGGATACCTTTACACAACAGTTTTCAGTAATATTTACCACAACACTAGAAATGACAACGCCTCAACGGGAAAAAGGCCAGATATAAAGCAGCTAGTTAGAAAACTACAAGAAGAACACGGCAGAAAATCCCCAGCACAAACGAACAAAAGCATACAACCAACCACAAAACAAAGATCAAGAACAACTACACAAATACAATACATACATGTACGCACACAGTGATACGACCGCCATTGTTACTGCCGCAACAACCACCTCACCGTTACCACCACCACCATAACATCAACTAATGTTTGTAAGAAGGCAACAACAGCAACAACAAACAAGAAGCAGCACTCCATTACCACCAGCAATACCATCAGTTTAATAATTAACGTACACACAGTTTAATTGTGTCTAGATGAAAGACAATCACAACAAACATCTCCAACGCCACAAACCACGCCAATAACAACACCATCAGCAAAAACACCACCACCAACCCACCACAAACCAAGAAACACCAAAACTAACCACCACTACCACCACCAACAAAGCAGAAAACTCCACCACAACCAACAATAACACTATCACTACCATAACCATCAACCAAAACCACCCCCACCAACAACAGCAACAACGCCAACCAAACCAACAACAACACTACCACCACAACCACCAACCATAACCACCTCCCTCGCCATCCCCCCCCACCCCTATCCCCCCTTCCCACCACAACCACCACCATTACCCCACGACCAAAAGAAGCGACAACACACTTACCCCTGAAGCCATGTCCAGCAGAGTCTGGGTGACGACGATGTTGAAGACGGCGTGTGAACGACTACTCTCGCTGTTCATGTTGGTGGCTGCAACCGTCCGAGACTTGTTGCCTTCCGTCATCAGGTTGTCGATGTCCTGCAGGTACAAAAATCAATCACCCCAATTTATCACGGTTTACTGTGTATTTGTGCATGTGCTCAAGAGTTCAGATTCTGTATAGTTGTAGCACATAATTCACAGAAAACAGCAATTGTGAAAATTATGGTAAAGCCGTCTGCCTATTTCGGTAGAGCTTTGTAACATCGTGTTGAATCCATATCATTATCGCCTCTCCTTTCCCTCATAATCATGTTCATTATTTGTGATTTGATTGTTATTTTTGTTTTTATGTTTAATATCACCTGAACGTGTGAAAAGACAAAACATGAAATATATTAATAAAGAGTTCTGAAAGCTCTCACCAGATCTCCAAATAGGAGAACAGTTTTTATTAAAAAAATCTTTTTCCTTAACATTTTGGAAAATGCTTAATTCAATTCAAAAGGAAATAAAATGTTTTTACGCCAAACATAAACATTGTAAGGTATTTTATCAATTTTTTGCCACAAAAATAACGTAATTAGGTAATAATGCTCCCACTCAATTACAAAGGAAGTACATTGTTTAGCCACTCTTACCAAAAAAATAACCTTGTGAGGTATTGGATGAATTTTTGAAACAATAATAACCTAACTAGTTAAGAATGTTCCCATTCAATTAACAAGGTCATAAATAGTTTACAACCCATCCCCTCCTCCCACCTCCCCCAAATGCAATAAATTACAAAAAATACAATTAATAAAAGTAAAATTGTATTGTATCAATTTTGACCCAGTAATAACCTAATTCGTTAAGAATGCCTCCATTCAATTAAAAAATAAATAAAATATTTATCACATATACACGCACGACGACACACACCTACAAACACACACACACATCTTTTTTTTTCTCTTAAAGCAGTTCCCTCACCTCAAAAGACTTGACGGCCAGAAGAGAGAGGCCATCTACGTAGGGACCCAGGATGTTGTGTTCTCTCACTTTTAAGTTCTGGTGAGTCCTGTCAACAAAACAATTTAAAATAAATAAAAAACATTTAATAATAATAATAATAATAATAATAATAATAATAATAATAATAATAATAATAATAATAATAATAATAATAATTTTTTAAGAAGAATGAATGAATTAATTAATAATTACCAGTGTGTGTGTGTGTGTGAGGGGGATGGGGAGGTGAGAGGTTAGTAACCAAGTAACACAGTAATTATTACCATCAACTGAATGATTAGATGACTGTCATAGTGCACTTTGTAAAATGACATCCGCCTCGATCTACAGATCTATTAAATGTAAGATGAAAGAGAAAATACCACACAACACACTACTAATTATTTGAAAACATTGTAGAAATAGGATGATCCCCTTCTTTGGCTTTTCAGTAGACGGATGATGCCAAGCAGATACAGACAAGCTAATGATGGAGAAAAGTTACCATTCCACAAAACATAACGGAAACGGCAAGACTGGAAAAAAAATCAATAATGTTCAGAAAGTAACATCACACAAACACTAGACCAAGATTGAAGATGATTTTATTGTCCCAATTTTCACCCAAGGAACACAATGAACATCTGACACGAGAGTAACGTAGCATAACTACAAATGAAACTCAGAAATGGAAAAAGAAGAGAAGGGGATTTAGATGAACGGCCCGGAGGTGGGGCTGGAGGGACAACGATCGAGGAAAGAAGAAGAAGAAATAAAAGACGAAAAGAAAAAGAAAAAGAAGACTGTCACTTCTTAACAAAGTCAAGAAGAAGAAGAAGAAGAAGAAGAAGAAGAAATGGTAAGCCAAATGGGACTAAACGTAACGCCAGAAAACACACACACACACACGCGCGCGCACACAAACACACATTGAAGTTAAGAATAAGAAGACATTAGTGGTAATACTGTAGTAGTGGTAGCATTAGTAGCAATAGTAATAGTAGTCGTAGTAGTAGTAGTAGTAGTAGTAGTAGTAGTAGTAGTAGTAGTAGTAGTAGTAGTAGTAGTAGTAGTAGTAGTAGTACCAGGAGTAGTAGCAGTTGTTTATACAGCGCAAATGTAAACGAAAGAAAAATAATTATGTCTTGTATAGTTTATCTAATATCACAGATGTGAATAGTCGTTAAATAAAATAAAATAAAGAAAGAAAGAAATCTTCGGCGTGGAATCTTCCATCTACGAGACGAGTTTTCTCATTGTAACTAAAAAAAAAAAAAAAACGTTGACACACAGTTATAGTCAGTGCTAGGTTCTACGACTATAAAACTCCTACTTTGCTGGTTTAAAACGGGTTTTTAGTTACAGGGAGAAAACTCGTCTCGTTGTCGGAGTGACAATTGTAAAAAATAACGCTCAAGACCCGAGCACGATTTGTTTCCCTTGGTACACGTTTCGACATGAGCAAACTGTACTTGGTCTAGCAGAAAATTGGAAATTTGTAAAGGATTTTATTTTAAATGTCAGTCAATTTGAGTGGGGCAAAAGGTGTTTTTTTTTTAAGGCGGAGAGGGAGGATGGGGTGCAGAACAACGGTGGTGTGTGTGAGAGAGAGAGAGAGAGAGAGAGAGAGAGAGAGAGTTTGATTGATTGATTGTTGCTTTAGGTCCAGCGGACTCTTTCGAGCCAAATCAGGACCGGACAACCCCCGATCCGCATAAAAGATCTGCTGAAACAACCCTAGTGGGAAAACTGAATGCCCTCCACCGGCCAGTCACTTTACAATAAAGACATCCCACGCAGAGGACGGCTAAGGCTTTACCCCAACTAATCGAACCCCCGTTTACAAAATCAAAATAAAATACAAACATCATTATAAATTATCAACAAAACACATACATATAAAATGCCTATATTGCTAAATAATAACATCATAGGAAGCCCTAGTGGCCACCCGGCAGAAAGCGTCCAATACTCCCAAGCTGATCCAACAGACCCCATACACAAACAAGGAGTATTGTCCAGGAAGGTTTTCAAGAAAAAAGGTAGGTCATTGATCTAGCGAAGAAGAAGATAGTATAGCAGAGTGATAGGACAGAGCAGGAATGGGAAAGAGCAAATGAGGAAGACAGCGACAGTGGGAATTTAAAGCACTAAATTTCCAGAAAGTGGGGATACTATTTATACTGAAACCCCCGGCACTCCAACGGGGGTACTGTTGCCGCAGTGAATCGGTCATGCCTATAGAGGAAAGACAGGTTTTCAACTGGGGCTTTCACATTTCCCTTTATAGATTAGAACAATCTACAGTGGCAAGATTGCTCATGACCTCAAGGGGTAGAGAGAGAGAGAGAGAGAGAGAGAGGGGGGGGGAAAGCTAATGTGTATGCATAAAAATTTGGGTGGGTGTATGGGAGTCAGCGAGCGTTGCTTGTGTGCAGGGGAGAGAGACAGAGGCAAACTGACAGACTCACACCAATAAATGTACATGGGGTTACTGGGTGAGGTTTCAAACAATAATAAAGCTGTATAGTCTATACATGTGTATGTCATCCTCGTCATCAATTTACCACACTTCTCAACCACCCCCACCCATCTCTCTCTCCCCTCTCTCTCCGACACCCACATCATTGATCATCTTTACTTGCCAGGCCATCCATCTTGCGGACAGGTCCACTCCACATTTTTTAAATCAACCAGACTGTGCTAGTCGCCATTTCAAAGGACCTTTCGAGAAAGACTTATCCCAACACTATACAATGAAGAGCGATTCTTCAGTGTCCAAAGTAATGGTGTGTATGTATGAAGCAACATCTCCCCCTCCTCCTTCCTGTCCTCTCCTTCCACCGCTCACCTCCCATCCCTCTCCCCCCCTACTCTCCCCCCCCCCTTTCCCTTTCACACGGCTTTGTGCTCGAACCTCTGAAATGAACTACCGTCCGTCTGGGTGTATGCAAATAGCACGCAGCTGGTTAAAATAATACTTGCAAAACGTCTATATGCAAATATATTTATTCACCCCCTTCATTCCCACTTAACCTGCCCCCCCCCCACCCCTTCCCCAACAAACAATGCTTATATTTAAAAAAAATTTGCACAAAATTATCACTTGTTTTACAATTTCATTTCCCCCTGCCGTTCAGGCAATATGGCAAAACTTTTCATGATACTGCCATTTCTAATCTCCAAAGGTGAGTGAGTGTTTTGTTAGGGGAAGAGCGAGAGGGTAGGAAGGGGAGGGGGGAAGGGAGGCACGAGGCTGGAAAATCTCAGTTGGAAGAGCGATGAACTCGCGTTTTTCAGAGTGTGCGGATTGGATTTTCGGTGGTCCAGACATTAAAAACTGGCTTTTGTACGCTAGTCCTCTTACTCCTGCCACCAATACTAGTGGTCATTTTCAGTGTACAGCGGGTGAGTGTGTTGATTTTTGGTTAAGATGGAATGACGGGGCCTTGTTTCTCATTAATTGTCCGGGTTGGTGCTCCGGTGCGGCTTCAGTTATGTGCTTTCGTGGAGAAAGCCAACGCGAATTTCACCCGCCTGGGATGGCAATAATCTAGTCAATGTTCCAAAATCGAAAACATCCAGTTTACAGTTTATGCAAAACAATACAACGTTTCAATGTGTCCACGCTTCTCTTCCTCTTCTTGCTAAAACAGAAACGGCCAGAAGTTCAGACGTAATGCGCTGTAAGAAAGAAAAAGCAGGGTGGGGGTGTAAAGAGGGTGAGAGAAGGAGAATACGAACTCGAAAGAGAGAGAGAGAGAGAGAGAGAGAGAGAGAGAGAGAGAGAGAGAGAGAGAGAGAGAGAGAGAGAGAGAGAGAGAGAGAGAGAGAGAGAGAGAGAGAGAGAGAGCAAATGGGGGAAAAAAGAAATTGGAAGGACGGGGGTTGGCACCTAAATGACAAAGGAACATTTTCCAATTGTCTTTCCCGACCACAATCCCGCGCTTGCTTGTAAATCTTTCAAGCGGTCCGCAATAGAAGCGACTAGTCGTTCGACTTGGTAATGACGTCTGCTCTACGGTGCTATCCGCGTCTCCATCGCTAGAGAGCACCTCTGTCGCGGCGCTCTCGACACAAAAATCGATGCAAGGGAGATCAGCTGTGAATGGACCTATCAGTTTCGGCAATCCTACCTTGGAAGTCAAGCAGCGCTTCTCTCCCCTGAACCGATATCGCAAAGAAGCGGATTCTTTCCAAAAGGTAACAGTATCTATCTCTACGACCTGAACTTTTAATCCACAAGTTCTTTTAAAAAAAAAAAAAAAAAAAAAAAAAAAAAAAAAAAAAAAAAAAGGAAGAAAATAAAAAGAGAGAGAGAAAGAGGGAGAGAGAGAGAGAGAGAGAGAGAGAGAGAGAGAGAGAGAGAGAGAGAGAGAGAGAGAGAGAGAGAGAGAGAAGCCCCAGATTTGCAGTTCTAATAGACCTCCCCCAAAAAGTTTAAAGAATGATTTTTCTTTTTAAACTTAACTGTTTTGTTTTTGTTACAATCGTTGTTATTTTTGATCAGTTGATTCAGCCCCGATGCTTGAAACCTGTTAAAGTGTAACTCAGATTCGTTTATCCACGCAGCCTGCTCACTCAGCAACAAGGCAAAGTCTTCGTATGTAGTTTTCCAACTTTATTCAGCATACATCAACAATGCATACAATCGCTTTTTCCACTCTCAACTTTTTACTTTCCACTCTCTCAAAAAAAACCCACCTTTTGAAACAGTGCGGCACTATATATATATATATATATATATATATATATATATATATATATATATATATATATATATATATATATATATATATATATATATATATATATATTTATATATATATATATATATATATATATATATATATATATATATATATATATATATATATAGTCTCTCTAAACTCCAGAAAGAGCGAGAATACCCCCCCCCCCCCAACGTGACACACCTCAACCAATCAGAATTAATTTCATCATCACTGTCTCACGTCACACAACCTTATATTTGGGATGGAAGCGTCTCGTGGTTACCACTAGAATTATCCATACGCTTCGATCGATAGTAAACAACCAATTCTCGAAAATTCTCAAATAATATCGACCAATTAAAAACACCAACGTTATACAAAGCTTCTTCTAATAACAACGCAAAATCAAATCAAAGATAAATACACTCTATTACTGAATGCTTAGCAAAACAAAACGATCTGATCTATCGCGCGCGTCACACACGCAAGCCTATTATTGTGCGCATTTCACACTAAACCTACCATCGCACGCGTCTCCAAGGTAACAGTTTTAAAGCATTACTGCGCTGGTAACTTACGCGCACCAAAAGTTTGCCTCTTAAAACCAGGAAGGAAAAACTGCAACTGTTCAGTTTCGTTTTATCGTACATCATGGTAATGTGTATGCAAAACAAGACGCGAACGCCACAACGAATCTTCAGATTTGGAGTTTCTTCAATACTCTTTCTCTCAAAAGAGAAGAAGGAAGTGAAAGAGAGGGGAAGGGAAAGAAGAGAGACGAGTACACTCTATTTGTTCTATTATCTATTTTTGTTATGAAGGATAAGGAGGGAAAAGAACGAAGGTGTTTGGAACAGGAAGTGTTTTCACAGGGTAGGGACGGTGAGACTAGGAGGCGAAGTTGTACAACTTGTATCGATCACACTGTCAAGCATCCTCCGAGATGACAAGTACGTGTAGATCTAGCATCCTACATAGTTGTGATGTATATCCAACATGAACGCCCAACACACGCACACCAAACCCCAATTCCCCCTCATTCCCTCCCCCCCTCCACAGTAAACTTTATGAACTTCTCTCTCTCTCTAGCGTGAGAGCTGCGTCATACCACCCCCCCCCCCCCCGCTCCCTCACGCATCTTCAACCCACCCAGTTCACATTGACATTATTAATTATTTGTTTACCCCGATCCCTACCCAAACCCTCTTCCCTTATTCACCATCCAATTAACATTCTGAATATTTTATATCTCGGTTCCCCCCTCCCCCTCCCATCCCCTCATTCTGTACTTTTCAAAGTTAATCTGAATATACTTATTTAGGACCTGGTTCCTTCCTCTCAATCAGACCCCCTTCACTACCACCATCTCGAAAAGAGAGAGAGAGAGAGAGAGAGAGAGAGAGAGAGAGAGAGAGAGAGAGAGAGAGAGAGAGAGAGAGAGAGAGAGATGACAAAGTAAGAGAGAGATGAGAAAATATGTACATGTAGGTTCAAGAGATGTAGAGATATACAAATTTGCATTTTTGTTAGACAATAAATCTAATGATACAATGGTTTTCTTGTATTTTGCTAGACAATAAATCTAATGATATAATGGTCTTTGTATTTTGTTAGACAATAAATACAATGACACAAAGGTAAAGAAGGAAAGAAGAGGAAACACGGCGAATCTTTGCATTGGGGGATATGGTGGCAGGAGAATCTTTTCAATGAGGGGAGGGGAAGGGGTGAGAGTGAGAGAGAGAGAGAGAGAGAGAGAGACAGACAGAGACAGAGACAGAGAGACAGAGAGAGACAGACAGAGACAGAGAGAGAGAGAACGGGTCTGCAGTTATGGAGTGATAATAAAAGACAACAAAAAAAGGTGTTTCCGTAACTTTTCAGTCATTGAGGAGAGAGGCGTTCGGGACCTCTCTTTTCTCTGATCCAGCTTGATAAAAGTGGTGACTACCTCCTCTTATTGGCCAATTCGCCTTACAGGGTCCTAAACTGAGCCAGGAACCCATTCACAGCTCAGTGGATTGGGGATGGTGTTGTGCACTCGTTTCATTCTTTCTTTATGGTGGTGGTTGACTTCCAAGCACCGTCATGCAATCCAAGTACTAACCGCGCTTGACGCTTCTTAACGAAAAACATTTCTAATGTGCCTAACTGCGCTTGACGCTTCCTAACGAAAAACATTTCTAATGTGCCTAACCGCGCTTGACGCTTCTTAACGAAAAACATTTCTAATGTGCCTAACCGCGCTTGACGCTTCCTAACGAAAAACATTTCTAATGTGCCTAACTGCGCTTGACGCTTCTTAACGAAAAAACATTTCTAATGTGCCTAACCGCGCTTGACGCTTCTTAACGAAAAACATTTCTAATGTGCCTAAACGCGCTTGACGCTTCTTAACGAAAAACATTTCTAATGTGCCTTTGCTCAAACCGCATCTGCATCGCCTTTGGGTAGTGGGTCTTCTTTATAAAAAAAATAAAATACACTGTACAACAAAAACATTGAGCAATGTGTACTGAACCAACTGTCACTTGAGAACTCAACAGGACGTCAAGGACAGGAATAATTCGGACACGGAGAAAATGCAAAAGAGAACGGGGAAAAAAATGGAAAGCGAACTTCGTGCAACATATCCTGACAACTGTCACTCCTCAGCCTGGTCAAGGAGAAGAAATAGGATTGGAGGATGAGGAGCAGGAGGAGGAAAAATCCTATCCTATCCTATCCCGTAACTCGGAAGTCGTTGGGGCACCACAGATGATCGTTTAACCAGCGTACTCCTTCTTTCTTTATTCAGCAGCTCTCATGACTTCGTTCAGTGTCCAGCCAGTCCATTCTCGGATGTTGTCTTCCCACCTCTTTTTCTGTCTCCCTCTTCTTCTGCCTCCTTGACTGTGCAGGATGGTCTTTGCAAGGCCTGATGCTATGTTGACGTGGCCCTACAATCGAAGTTTCCGTTTCTCACCACTGTGAGCAGGTCATCGTGTGGTCCAATGGCTTATGTGATGGTCTGTCGGACTTCGTCGTTGGTGTTGTTCTGGGTATAGGAAATGCCCAGACGTCTTTTGTAGCACCATGCTTTTTATTTCTTCGTTGTAGGTCTCCTGTGAGGGTCCATATTTCGCAAGAGTATAGGGGATGGATATAACAAGGGAGCGCAGCCACCTTACTTTGGAGTGTAGACTGATGGTCCCGTCTTTCCAAATGGGCTTCGAGCCTTTCAGGGCAGAGGTAGTTTGTGCTATCCTGGAGAGGACTTCCTGTCGGGACCCATTGTCTGATACATTTGCTCCTAAATATTTGAAGCTGTGCACCGTCCTGAAGGACTGACCTTGGACTTTGATATCCATGTTGATGCCATTGGTGTTGTTGGTCATCATTTTGGTCTTCTCTGCACGGATTTCCATTCCAAAGGTTTTGGAGCTTTTGGAGGTGGTGTCAAGCTGTTCAAGTTTTTGTTCCCTGTCCAGCCTGTCCATCAATGTCATCCTCAAAACGGAGGGTGAAGATTGACTGTGCCTTCATGATCTGCAACGGCATCTGACACGATGCGCTCCACAAAGATGTAAAAGAGTGTTAGTATAGTAAGAAGAAGAAGAAGAAGAAGAAGAAGAAGAAGAAGAAGAAGAAGAAGAAGAAGAAAAGACACTAAAAGAAATGGAACATAACACAACGCTAGAACATACCATCACCACCAGCACCACCACCACCAACAACAACAACAACACGCAGAAGATAACAAGAAAAAAGAAAGAAAATGACATACAATCCAATACAAGGAATTCTCTCCGGTTCAGCGAATAAATATGCCGACAAAAGATTGTCAACAGACGTAAGGGACAGTTGGAAGAACATTTCTGTGAATTGGGAGGCGGAGGGTTGGGTATGGGGTGGTTTGATGGGATTAGGAGAGAGCGCGGTCCGTATGAACCCTTCGCCCACTCTAGACCGGACCTCCATGGCCCTTTCCCCTCCTTTCTCTCTTCCTCTCTCTTTCACTCTCTCTCTCTCTCTCTCTCTCTCTCTATCCAACCCCATCTCACCATGAAGAAAAGGAGACATAGGAAATACACATCTACTATATTATTCTGTTCGTGAAGCCTAGTTCTGCTTTTCCCTTTCTCCTGCCTAGTATCTTCCAATTCCAGCAAAACTCGACAGCCACCACCTAGCCCAGACGAGGAGTTTCTCCCTCTCTATCCAGGTAGTTGACTTCCGTCAGTCTCGTCCGAGCTGCACGACTCGACAGACAGTAGCATCACCGAAAGACTACTAACCTCTGCCCGCGCAAGAGTCAATGTGTTATCTTTCCATTTGACGGAAAAAATTGTCAGTCTCCCTACCTCTCTTCCCCCTTTCTTTCTCCCCTTCTTGTGATTGTGAATGAAACGAGGGACGATTTAAGATTAGGTTCCCGCCTAAAATCGGTATCCTTTTTGTGAATACAATGTCTGAGTCCGAGTCTCTTGTGGAATTAATTCTTTTTACACTCCACTTACGCTTTTTTGCCGACCAACAGAAATGAAAAGACATGTTACTGAGGATAACTCTTCTTCTTCTTGGGTTGACCTGCCACAATCAACAAGTGGATTCCCGTGTAATCCATGGTGTGCTGTTAAACACAAATCCACGCACTCACACCCACACACGTAAATAATTCTTAAATTAACAATCAAGTGATGTGTCGACTGACTTCAAAGCAAGACTAAGAGACTATTACAACCTCCCACCACGCTATACACGCACGCACACACGCACAGCAACACACACACGCGCCAGCGCGCGCTCTCCAACGCAGATAATATTTGGTAAGCCAGCGCACGCTGAGTCTTAAAATAGTTCCGTAGGAAAATCTAGGCAATATTATAGGGCGAAATTATTCTTGACAATATTATATAATTTTAATTGAAACCCATTATATATTCAAATGCTAACATATTTTCAAACTCTTTGGTAGTACCAGTTATAGAAGACACAAGATTTGAACAAAACAAGTATTGTCCCCATTTTTACACAAGGAAACATGACATTTTTACACAAGGAAACGTGACATTTTTATTTACCCAAGGATACATGACATCTTTACACAAAAAAACATTACATTTTTACACAAGGAAACATGACATCTTTACACAAGGAAAAATGGCATCTTTACACAAGGACAAGTGACATCTTTACATAAGGAAACGTGACATCTTTACACAAGGAAACCATGACATTTTTGACAAATTTGACAAAGTTATATTGCTTTGGTGAGGAAAAAAACCTCCCTTAAATGCAAAGATATGATGAAGAGATGAAACGACCCCATATTACAACAACAAACTAAGAATTTGTTATTAGTTTTGAATATGTCCAATCTTTCAATACAACTTATCTTCACTCGCCACGCCACTCTAAGCTGAGATTAATTTCGACTGCTTCCAATCTTTCAATATAACCGATCTCCGCTGTAAATGACCAGGGAAAGGGGGTACACGCCAATGCCACCATTTATGACCGCATTGGAGGGAAGAGAGGGAGATAAAAGAATTTAAAAAAAAATTCCAGAAACAGTTTTATGGTCTTCCCGTGCGCGCACTAGCACCGGGCCAAATTTGCTTCTTCCTCACCAGATGGCCGTGTTGGGGCCATTCTCCAGCAGACAGAAGCAATGACCGAAGAAGAAAAAAAAATGTCGGTGCATCGGATGTAGATGTCGCTCCACTTACAGCTAACCCACACCGCCGCTGCACGATTTCCACTTCAATCTACTCCCACTCTCCTCCCTCCTCCCCACAACGCGTATTGAGCATGTGTTAAAGGAAAGCTACTTGCGCTATAAGTAATGGACAACATCACCCACTCCAACCTCATCATCACCACTAAGCCTAACACACACACACACACACACACACACACACACCCTCCCCCCTCCTCAGCCATTCCTCTTCTCTCTCTCTCTCTCTCTCTCTCTCTCTCTCTCTCTCCCTCTCTCCACCACCAAATCACTGCCAGCACTTCAACACGTTCGAACATGACACGTAGGTATGCAGAATACCTCTTCTTCTCCTCTGGAGTGCACTCCAAGATGCAGGAAATGGAAATCGAAAAATACGATGCTGCATCTAAGGATAAAGATATGTACTCGTATACCCAGGCCATCCATTATGAACATACACACACACACACACACACACACACACACACACACACACACACACACACACACACACCACAACCTTACAACACCCACTCCCCTTTGCAAAACCAAACAGATAAATAGGTACACAAAAGAGGAAGGGAACAGAAAAATCGGTCAAAATAGACACAATGTGAGACGGGCATGCATTTCCTCCATCCGTCTCCCCCCTCTCTCCGCCCATCCTCCCTTAACACACACACCTATAACCCTCTCATTGCCATAACCACCTACCAATCTCTCACACCTATAACCCTCTCATTGCCATAACCACCTACCAATCTCTCACACCTATAACCCTCTCATTGCCATAACCACCTACCAATCTCTCACACCTATAACCCTCTCATTGCCATAACCATCTACCAATCTCTCACACCTATAACCCTCTCATTGCCATAACCACCTACCAATCTCTCACACCTATAACCCTCTCATTGCCATAACCATCTACCAATCTCTCACACCTATAACCCTCTCATTGCCATAACCACCTACCAATCTCTCACACCTATATACACCTTCCCCTATTCCACAAACTTTAAAAAAAATGAAGATGGTCAGAAGAGAGGTTAAAAGGGGTTCGGGAACACTGCGTAGGAGAGACTGACCAAGGCTCCACAGTAGAGAGTCGAACGTAATGGCTCGACAAGTCTCTCCTAGGGAGTGTGGCAAATGCCCCCTCTTTGCACGAGTCTTACCTACCATGATGAAAGCTGTCGTCGTTCTAGCTATTATCGTTATTCAGGCTTTCGTTGGACGAACATTGCGCAACTCTAAATCCACTTGTCGTTGACTACCACTTAACGTCGTCGTCATCATCATCAACATTATCTATCAACATCACCATCGTAGTCATCATCGTCACCATCAGCAATCTATTGTCATCATAATCATGACAGACATCACCATCATTATCTATTGCCGTCATCATCATCATCATCATCATCATCATCATCATCATCATCATCATCATCATCATCATCATCATCATCCTTGCCATAATCATCGTCATCATCATCTAATGTTCTTGTCGTTGTCGTCGCCATTATCATCGTCTTTAAATCAGCATCGTTAAATCTTTTTTTTTCGTTTTGTGAGGGGTCATTTCACAACGTTACAAAGCTGACTGTAAAGTCTCAAAACTCCTGGCCGGTGTCTGTCTACATTACAGTATTGATGGGTATTCAGCGCACACGGCTCAACTTCTTTTGACCGATCTAGATCAAAGCTTTCATCAACAGGGGGAGAAGAAAAAAAAAACACGCGCTGACTCTGCAACGCTCTCCTAACAACAAACAGGTAACAGGAAAAAACAGTGACTCCAGTTCAAGAACATTTACTGCAAATAGTATGCGAGTCCAGCATGCCGTTCGCACTTAGCATTCCAGAGAAGTTTTAGGAAGACCAAAAGTTGTGCACCACACAGGTAATAAATAGTTGTTTCGCCTAAGACAGTGGGACTGAGTTAAATGACAACATATGAAACTATCGAGTTTGTGGCGGGCTGTGCTTCCCTTACCACTGACATTGTTAGTTTTGAGTGCCACGTCATATTTTTACGTCATATTTTATCTCCACTTTCTTCATAATTATCGAAGTGGCTCACTCGGGTCTCAACTGTCTCTGCGTGGGTTGTGAATGTGTGTGCATGGTGGATAATAAGTATCTTCTACATGTGACAAGAGTCACTGTCCACAGGTTTCTATCACTGCACTAAAAATATCAACAACATTATTTATTTTCAGTTTTATGTTTCTATGATAATTTAATTTCCCTGGTTTGAATGTTTCATTCAGATGCACACACTGCACGGAAAATGTCTTGTAATGCTTATGACCACAATAAAGGACTCTGTGTTGTAGTTTATACCAGAGTATTTTAATGTTTTAATGTCCAGTGGAAGGTTGTTTGTTGTTGTAGAAGGACTGAATGTTTTACCGCATCACCAAAACAAAATCCTATGTATTTTGAATTCATTGGGTAATAAAGTGTCTTGACTTGACTTGACTTGACTTGACTTGATTTTGAAGTTAAGGGGAGACAACTGCTATTTGTCTTGTGTACCCACACACACTTTTTTTCTCTTTCACTTAAATATAAAATTTAACAGCTAAAAAGACAACTGCTATTTGTCTTGTGTACCCACACACACTTTTTTTCTCTTTCACTTAAATATAAAATTTAACAGCTAAAAAGTGAAGAAACTAATGTTGATAGCGCCCTCGCATAGGTACCAGGTTAAACAACTGCTCAAGACGCTTGCGGAACCGAGGATCGAACTCGCAAGTCGGCCAAAGATGCCAACGTTCGAGGCTTGCGTGCTTTATGTATGGACATGACTGATCCAAGTCGATCAGGGATCATCGCCCCAACCTTCGTCGATCTAACGAAGAAACCGAAGAGGAAGGTCGAAACACACGAATAGAAAGTGGAACATGGTCTAAAGCGTGTCACAAGAAAGCTGGCTACTGTGTGAGAAACAACAAGACAATTCCCGACACCGTTGTCAATGGAATCCGGGGTAGGGTAAGAGTTCCAAGCAAGTACATTAAGCGGTTTCAGAAGGAAAAAACAGAAGAATTTGCAATCAAAGACAGTACCGCTCGAACCTGTATCCGTCACAGTGGCCAGAAGAAAAGCAAGACGCTTAACACAGTCAACTTGACTCAACTTTCAAAGACAAGAAAAGAATGATTGATCAAAGTAGCTTGGTCTCAAGCTAAAGGTCGGCGAAATTAAACCCTTCTATCATTCCTCCCTATGCCCCCCTGGAAAGCCACACCTCCCTCCACTCCCTCCTCTCTCTTCCATCCACCATTCTCTCCCCTCCTCCCTCACTACAAACAATACATACAGCTTACTTTTGTTCCTCGCCATCAACACAGAAACCACACTGGGCGGGATACGGAGAGTATAACTTCTCTCACGCTCTCTCTCTCTCTCTCTCTCTCTCTCTCTCTCTCTCTCTCTCTCTCTTGAATGAGCATATATTAATTTGTTATCTTTTACATGGATCACCCAACCTCAAAACAATTCAATCAACTTCCAAAATGAGACAGAGACAAAGACAGAAAGAGACAGAGTGAGACAGAGACAGACAGACAAAGAGTTAGCGATCTCCACTGACCGGGGCGCTACTAGACGGCCGAACATACAGCAATTATAAAAGCAAGGGGACAGAGAGAGAAAGAAAGAGAGACGAGAGACAGAGCTTGAAAACAGGCTGGTCGATGTTCAATTCAATTCAATTCAACAAATCTGTATTACCTTTCACAAGGAACTATGACAGGCACTTGATCACTAAAATAAACAAAATAAAAATAAAAATAAAATACAAGTAAAAAATTAAAGATAGTATAATATTTGTTTAAAATCTCTACAACATGTAGGATACTATTATATAGCACACACACAAACACGCTATTAATTATGTAATAGAATGTAAAACAAAATCTCACAGAAGAGGCTGTTTCTATCGATGTACAAGGAATGGGACAGAATGGAAGTCATGCTAACCCATTTTTATTCAACATTAAATCCTCAGATTCACGAATTTCTACGTAATTTCGTGACTTATGAACCGATTTCAGATTAGACTAAGTGCGAAAATCACTCAACATATACTACAACAGGTGCTGACATTCTCAAAAGAACATAGAACTCACCACTCTATACTTAGCCTGGATGTCAGCGGTATATAACTGTATGTAGCCCTAAAACCTGTACTGTAGCTTGTGTCTAATAATCACTTAAATATGTAAAGAGACATTACATGAAAGACTGGTTGATTGTAATTCGTTCACATAAATAAATTAAATAAATAATAAATGAGTAACTGGTTGATTGTAATTCATTCACATCAAAAACATGATTTAGACCAGTGTATACATAAAATTTACGAACTGGGGACAATTGTATGAAGCGATATGAACACAAACAGGCAAAGTTACACCTCTAAAGGTTATATCTATCGAATCATCCGCCTGTTTTCTTTACTTATATTAATATTTCTTATTTTCCTAATCTGATCCAATCCCATCTTATCTAATCTAATCTTAATGTAGTCAAAAGAATCATATTTTCAAAATATTTTACATCACTATTTTACACTCAGAGAGAGAGAGAGAGAGAGAGAGGGGGGGGAGGTTGGAGTGGGGGAAACAGGCAGACGGACAGACTTATTCTTCTTGGGATGAGCAGCCACAATCAATAATCTAATCTATGTATGTAAACAGTTCCCGGACGCCCCATCCCCTCTCGCCACTGTCTTTATCAGTACATTGTGAACAGTGGTGAATAAACGGACACTCCGATGGTATGGCCACATCACCAGAACATCAGGCCTTGCAAAGACCGTCCTGCAAGGCACGGTGCAAGGAGGCAAAAGAAGAGGAAGACAGAAAAATAGGTGGGAGGACAACATTCGAGAATGGACTGGCTTGACACTGAGCGAAGCTATGAGGGTTGCTGAGGACCGAGAAAGATGGAGTATGCTGGTTAAACGATCATCTGTGGTCCCTACGATCTTCGAGTTACGGGAAAGGATAGGATAGGGATATGTGAATATTCGAGTTCGGGGATAGGTATGGGGGATAGGAGGAGCGGAGAGAGTGGGTGAATGCGTCTGCACATTGTACCGAGGCTTGTTGTTATTTGTACAAATACAATCTGAACTCTCTCTCTCTCTCTCTCTCTCTCTCTCTCTCTCTCTCTCTCTCTCTCTCTCTCTCTCTCTCTCTCTCTCTCTCTCTCATCTCTCCACCACACACCCCTCCCCGCCACTCTACACACCCATCCTGGGGCACTGTAATGGCACTCGAATGCAGATACATATTCCCAGAATGCCAAAGTTGTGCGTCTCGGCAATTCTGCTTCCGGTCCTCGCCTCCTTCACTTCCGCCGCTAGTGGCGGGAAAGGGGAGGTAATTATCCTGAACTGCAGTAATCTGGCGCACGCGGTGCATGTTCTTGACTGCCGGCCATGATATATGGACGCACTCTTGAGCTCAGTAATGAAATCAACAGTTCTACATAAAGTCTCTCTCTCTCTCTCTCTCTCTCTCTCTCTCTCTCTCTCTCTCTCTCTCTCTCTCTCTCTCTCTCTCTCTCTCTCTCTCTCTCTCTCTCTCTCTCTCTTTCTTTCTTTCTCCTTCTCTCTCGCATTCGCATTCTAGATTAACGTCCCCGGACACGATGTGTATAGGGGACAAACCTTCTCTCTCTCTCTCATACACACATATATACTAAAAAAAGAATATAACCTTACACACACAACTACAAAATAATAATTAATAAATTCTACCGAGATGTTATATACGCGTTCGTCCCCCTAAATCTGTAATCAGGCTCAAAGCGCGGCGATCTGTACTTACATACACGTTCACATGTTACACCCATCCTCCTACACACAACCAACACACATCTCCCACCGAAACATGTGGTGTAAAGGCAGAGAGATCGTTTCCAGAAGGCGGAAAGGAAATCGAATGTTTATTGTTTTCGAATTTAGACTGACTGCATCCACTACCATTATCGTAGTATATAAATATATATTATATATAATACATAAACTAGCTGTCCCACATTTCATCCTAATTCCTTAGGATTTTCCAACCATTTGGGACAGGGAGGAAAGAAATCTATTGGACTTGGGTACGAAAACGCAGGATATTGCAGAGCGGAGGCGCTGCAAGGGAAAAGGGGAAAAAAGTCAAGAACACATGGATAAGAAACTTAGAGCAATGGATCTCATTTCCATTGGGCAGGTTTCATTCATCTATCGTCCTACATTGACCACCACCACCACCATCACCACCACCCTTTTTCCTCCACGCTTTTTGTACCTCCCTAAACCGCCCTTCATTGGTCACATCTAATTCTTAAAATATATGTTATCCTTCACGCCCCAAACTCCATATCAACATAAATATCGCCTTAAATAAGTATCACTCAAATCCATCTTCTCTCACTTTCACTCTTCCATCCGTTGTAGACTAACAAATGTCGATAGAGCATACGAGTTCTGAGGTGGCTTGTTTCTCCGATAATATGTCTGCCACTGCCACTAAACTGAGCTGCGAGACAAGACCGTTTTGCATGCTTCCATAAGACATGGAGCATTACATTCGAATAGGCTTCAGTTCAATCCAGCAAGGACTTTCATGGAGAACATGATTTTAAACTTTCACAAACATAATTATGCCTGCACAGATTTACCCACGTATTTATGTACTTCATCCAAAACTCACTCAACCTTAGACCACACACTCGCAAACACACACTCTTAATACACACACACACACACACACCCACTTAACTTACGCACTCCAAACACACACACACACACTCTTTACTCACGCACACCGCACGCTAACAAACACACACTCTTAACTCTCGCACACCACTCACGGGCACACACACACACACACACACACACACACACACACGTACCTCACACACTCTTAACTCTCGCACACCACTCACGGACACACACACACACACGTACCTCACACACTCTTAACTCGGGCCCACCACTCCTATCCTATCCTATAACTCGGAGGTCGTAGGGGCACCACAGATGATCGTTTAACCATCGTACTCCATTAACGCACACACAAACACACTAACTCACACACTCTTAACTCACGCCCTCCACACACTTACAAAACACACACTCTTAACACACACATGCACACGAGCAGTTAACACCCATCCCCCACCCTCCCAACACACACACACACTTAACTCACGCACACCATAAACTCACAAATACACACACCTTACACACTCTTAACCCACACCCACCAAACACACACACAAACACACCACACTCCACCAAAATCCCCACACAAACAACCTTAACACGCGCATCAAGCATATGCACCTCACGCCCTAAGCCCTCCCGCTCACCATTCCCACTTAGCTTCAAAGTGCGCGATTGTGGAAGCAACAACGTCAATATGTGCGCTTGGCATGCATGCACGGTCATACCCCCAAGATATGTTGTTGCGTAAAAACTGGCCTCCTTCTTGTCAACACTGGCTGCTTTCTTCTACTTCTTATATTTCTCTGGTGTTTCTCCTAAATCACGTTCTGCTGTGTTGGATTTTTCTTGGTCTAAAAATAATTTGTTTTACTGAAGAAAGCAAATAGTGCCTTAACTTACAAATAATACATAAGGGCTAACCAAAGCAAAACTTTAATTAGAATTCCCGTGAGCACGAATGCAACAATTAAAGCACAAAAAGCAGACAATTGAACAGAACGCAACAAGCAGTGAAAACATACAATAATTAATGTATGTTCTGAATTCTAGGACCTCAAGATTTTTTTTCCACCTCCTTATTCTGTGGCGAGGAAGGCTTGCCTTTTAAAGCTTCCTACTTGGCTACACGTATGTATTTGTGTGTGTGTGTGTGTGTAGGTGTATGTGTGTGTGTGTGTGTTTGTGTGTCTTTCTCTCTCTCTCGATATATCCACTCTCTCTCTCTCCTCCCTCTCACCCATATCTCCCTCTCCGTCACTTTTCTTCATCATTCAGCATCACCTTCTCTGCTCTATCCGCCCTCCCCCCCCCTCTCATTGTTGAATGACTCTACAGAGCAAGTACAGCATTCCTCCCCACTTTCACTCCCACCCTCTCTTTATTTAGAACTGAATGTTTACATTCAGCCGTTCTAGTTAGTGCAGTCTTTTTTCCCGGAGTTCACATTTTCGTATTCATTCCGAAATGCAAAGGGGAGGGAGGAAAATAAAAAAAAATAAAAGACGTACAGCAGTTCTACAAAATGAATCGATGAATGAAATTAAACGAAAGAAAGAGAAAAGAACGGAATATTTCTAAAAGATAGTAGACAAAAAATACGAAAAGAAAAAAAAAACTTAAAGATATGAGAGAAGAAAGAAGAGTTAAAACAAAACAAAACAAAAATAACAAAAAAAATAAAAAAAATAAAGTAAAATAAAAAGAATGCAACGGTTTTTAGAACTAAAGAGGCGAAACAATAAATAAAAATAGGCAAAAGAGGAAATAAATGTAAAAAAAAACAACGAAAACAATTAACAAAAAAAAAAATTAAAAAAACAAAAGAAAAGAAAACGCAAATAAAGAAAAGTAAACTACAAGAAAAAAAAATTGGAACGAAAGCAAAAGTTAAATTGAAAGAAATAAATGAGTTAAGAAGAGACAAAAATGAACAGACAGAAACACAGTGTAAGCAAAAATATATGCAGTCCTCAACTAGTTTGAATGCCAGTCTTGCAGTTAACACAGTGTAAACAAAAATATCTACAGTTCTCAACTATTTTGAATGCTAGTCTTGCAGTTAACACAGTGTAAACAAAAATATCTACAGTTCTCAACTATTTTGAATGCTAGTCTTGCAGGTAACACAGTGTAAACAAAAATATCTACAGTTCTCAACAAGTTTGAATGCTAGTCTTGCAGTTAACACAGTGTAAACAAAAATATCTACAGTTCTCAACAAGTTTGAATGCTAGTCTTGCAGTTAACACAGTGTAAACAAAAATATCTACAGTTCTCAACAAGTTTGAATGCTAGTCTTGCAGTTAACACAGGAGTCCAAAACGACATCGTTAAATTCCTTAACTTCAAAATGAAAACGAGAGAAGAATGTCAAATTTTAAAAAACTCCAACCTATCTGATCAACAACAAAAAAGTTAACAATAGACTACATACAAACCAGTTTGTTATAGTTGGTTTTTTTTAAATTGTGTTGTCCAAAATAATCACCCACCACAATTTAAAAAAAACCAACTAAATCAAAATGGTATATATCTATATATGCACAAAACCAGCGCTATCCTACGAATTGAAATACACCGAGAGCACGTCATATCCTAGTTGTTATGTACTTTTGTTCTTGTACTCCTCTTCACAATTTGAGAATACGCTCGAATGGGTTTTTGAGAATTGTATAATATATTGCATACATGAAAATATACGTTAAATCGAATAAATATAAAAATAAATAAATAAATAAATAACGCTTTTCAGCCTGCTTCCTCTTTCCACTCCCATCATCATCATCATCATCATCATCATCATCATCCTCTACTGCAAGATGTAAGAATACACACTCAAAGAAGTACACAAGGGTGTCCAGCAGTCATCTTTCTGACCAAACATAAATTACATAAATAAAACATCCCCCTACCCTCCCCCCCTCTCACACACACACACGCTAACTTTTAATAATTTTAATTGGAATGGGATGTGTTTATACTTTCCTGTTGCCATACTGTCGGAAGAATCCCCAGTATGGAATAATTATAATGCATTTTGATTTTACTTTCGTTGTTCTGTCCACGCGACCCCACCTTTCTCTCTCTCTCTCTCTCTCTCTCTCTCTCTCTCTCTCTCTTTCTCTCCTGACTTCACCTTCCTTTCCACCCCACACTATCCCACCCGCCCCCTACAACCTCCTCCATCCATCCCTCGTTCTTCCTCTCCTTTCCATACTAATGGCGTCCTTCAATGATGCCCGTTCAAATGATAGCATCATCGTCACCATCATCATCATCACAAATTCCCCCTAAAGTTTCTTTATTCCTTCTACTTCTTTCTCACTTCTCTCCGCCTTCCTCTACTACTAAAACCCATTTTCTACTACTCCTTCTTGTCCCCCCCCCCCCCTGTTGCTGCTGCTTCTCCGTTTCTCTTCTTCTCAACCATCTCACCCGACCAAGACTCTCCTCCTTCCACCCACCATCAGTGATTGTCTGCTTTTCTCATGTCCTTTCTCCGCCCTTCCTAAAATAATCCTCCAGATGTATCGCAACTACCGAGTGAAGAAGAATGCGGCTTTGATTCTTCATAAATCAGATCACACACACACACCCACACACACAAATACCCACACCCCTCTCCCAGCGACTGAAAAACGCGCGCGCACGCACAACTACTTTAATCACTCATTCACCTCCATCCGCTCTCTTCCTCCCTTCCTTATCCTCCCCCCCCCCCTCTCTCTCTCTCTCTCCCTCTCTCTCATCCTCCCTCCTTCTACTAGCTCCGGTGTATGACGGCTATAAGATTTCATTTCAAATCCAATAACGCTAAGGTTAATAGGAAAAATTCCACCAGCCACAAAACCTTTCCTAATCTCATCCCGGACAGATTGCTCCAAGAACCCACAAAAACACGGACGGACGAACGGACGTACAGACAAGCAGGCACCACTCGCAGGCAGACAAAAAGTATGGTAGACGGACAGACAGTCTGATAGGCTAGCAGGCAGAGGCATACATACTAAATGCAAAAGGGTACAAATACATATGATGAGCTGAGAGACGTAGAGACTCACGCATACGCACGCAATAACACTGATTAGAAAGAGACACAAGTTGTAGAGCTGTGTTCTTCGACCGGTAGGAGTATCCACAGCATCCTGCAGAAGAAGACGAAGACGAAGACGAAGAAGAAGAAGAAGAAGAAGAACAAGAAGAAGAACAAGAAGAAGAACAAGAAGAAGTAGTAGTAGTAGAAGAAGAAGAAGAAGAAGAAGAAGAACATGAAGAAGAACAAGAAGAACAAGAAAAAGAGAAGAGAAAAAGAAGAAGAAGAAGAAGAAGAAGAAGAAGAAGAAGAAGAAGAAGAAGAAGAAGAAGAAGAACAACAACAACAACAACAACAACAACAACAACAGCAACAACAACAACAACAACAACAAGAAAAAGAGAAGAGAAAAAGAAGAAGAAGAAGAACAAGAAGAACAAGAAGAACAAGAACAAGAAGAAGACCAACAACAAGAAGAAGAACACCAACAAGAAGAAGAACAAGAAGAAATGGCACAGTGAGGGAAAAGCGACAATGATAAAACGAGAGAAAGAGAGACAGAGGCAGACAGACAGACAAAGAGAGAGAGAGAGAGAGAGAGAGAGAGAGAGAGAGAGAGAGAGAGAGAGAGAGAGAATATGACCGGGAGACCGAGCTAGTAAATAGTGATCTTGACCTTTGGGATCAAGTACTTTGTGGGAAATTTGGGAAACATTTTTGTTTATTGGAGAGAAGGGACAGACAGACGGACAGACTGACGAGACAAACAGCAACACAGAATGGAACAATAACAATAAAACAACAAATTTAAAAAATGCTATGGCTGTATAATGATCAGGTCCACCTACCCCTTGGGATCCAGAAGGTCGTGAACTTTCTCGTTGTAGATTTCCATGTAAGAGACCTCCACCTTGCACGACAGCTCCTCGTGCTCTCTCTCCGCAATCAGCTCAAACAGGCGATCGCACAGTCGGGGGATTAACCCTTTTTGACCGCGCGTCCCCATCATTGTGTACGACTTTCCAGACCCTGAAATCATCGTCATCGTCGTCGTCATCATCATCATCATCATCATCATCATCATCATCATCATCATCATCATCATCATCATCATCATCATCGTCATCATCAATCATCATCAATCATCATCAATCATCATCAATCATCATCATCGTCGTCGTCCTCGTATTTGTCGTCGCCATCATCATCATCATCATCATCATCATCATCATCATCATCGTCATCATCATCAATCATCATCGCTGTAGTTGTTGTAGTCGTTTTCGATGTATGTCGTCGAGAGTCATCCGTTGTTGTGATTATTGTCGTTATCGTCTTCAACATTATGAACATCAATTTTCCACATAAACTAAGACATTGGAATTCATCTTCCATCTCTGGCATAACTGGTGGTTTTGACAGAAACTGATCCACTGCCTTTTGTACTAGCTGTGCTAATGTCATATCTCGTGATCCATAAAAAATTATTCCTTCTGCACGTCACACACGGGAAAGCACGTTTAACAAATTGTGTTCCGATCTAACGTTTCACCCAGGCGTCTCGCTAACGGCGTTATTACAGACAGAGACGGTCATAGCCGTAACAAATCCTTTTCACTGACAGATACTACAAACGAGACTACGGTTAAGTGTGCTTAAAAAACAATATAGGTGAGATCCACGTTTGAGTTGTAGAATTGTAAATAAAATTAATACACGCATGATTGGATTTGCAGGTTAGTTTTGTTATATTACACAATACTGCACCAACCTGTTTGTCCATAAGCAAAGATACAACCGTTGTATCCTTCAAACGCTCTTTCCAAGACTTCCCGACCGACGCAGTCGAACACTTTTTCTTGACCTGTGGAGAAAGCATAAACAGACATTCGTTGAATCAATCACTGTATTTGTTACAACAAAAAATAAGGTTGTTGGTTTTTTTTAATAGTAAAAATTATTGCGGGGAAATAGGGCAAATGGGAGGGTTCTTGTGATGATGACACTGACGTTAGTTAGAGTTTTTTTGTTTTTCTTTTGTTGGCTGTGTACGTGTTTGTGTTGCTGATAGTGGTGACGATGAAGATGCTGACGATGATGATGATGACGACGACGATGATGACGATGGCGGTGATGATGATTTTGATGATTATGACTCTGAACACACTGTCAGTACAATTTACCAAGATAGATCGGTCTATATAGTACATTAAAAAGGAAATACTCGAGTAACGTGCATTTCTCTCTTCATCCAATTTGTCAACATCATTTCTCGCTTCATTAAATTGCTGACATAAACCGTTAAACGCAAAATGTCTTCTTTAAACACGTTTGTTTATACCTCGTTTCCCTAAGCATATAAAGCACATTGGTGAAGGATTTCGGGTCTAAAATGGTGAAGGCTTGGGAAGCTTAAATGTCAAAACGAATCATTGCGATTTTGGGCCATTTAAATTATTTTTTATAACTTTCTTCATCGTCCTGTTTTTTGTTATTTTTTTCTTCTTTTCAAAATCACCGTTGGCTAATGAAGCAAAGCACGCGAGCGACAAAGACGATTCTAATTGCTTGAAGCAAACTCGGCTATGGCGGGACTGTAATAAACAGGATAGGTTCTCGTGAAATGTAGTCCCTACAAGCGATACACTTTCACGTGAAAGTCAACACGCAAGCGGCAAAGCCTCGACTCAAAATTGCTCCACGTGTTGAACGTTATGACATTTGAAAAAATGGAGTCGCAATCAATTTTTTTGTATAATTAAAAGTACTGTTAGTGTAATCGAACACAAAATCTGACTCCCAACTCTCGACCCCTTCTCATAAGAACACAACCCAACACGAACCGTTCTTTTCATGTATCCCTCGTTAGAAGGACATAATCATTTATGCCTTGCAAAGCTGGAAAGCATATATAAAATGGTCTCTTCGGTTACTAGTGCAACCACACTGCAAGTCACTGTTACATAGAATACCAGCCCACAAATTAGCTCTGTGCACCCTCCCCCCCACCCCCACCCGCTCTCCCCCTTAAAGTAGAAGGCGATGGGTCAGGCGGGGAGAACATAATTACATTGAAATCGTCTTGTCCTGCACAACCACAACCCAATGGCTCAAGCACATGCCAAAGGATCTTCCCAACAACAGGAACCACCATGGCCAGACTGAAAATAAGGGAACCAACACCCTCTGGCAGCCTCAAGGGAAACAATCTTTCCTAAGCGTGACCGGTCACCTTCCACACCGAGGGCGCCACATTCGCTGTGTAGTGGTGTCACACACCACATGTATTTGCGTCAATATTCACAGTCAGCGACGCTACTGACTGCACAGATCTGTTTGAATGTGGATCACGACTACCTCGTAAATGAACTTTGCCTCGGACAAAGTGGCATACGACATACCGTCGCTGAGAATATATTATTTGTAAAACAACGCTACGGCGATCAAATTTCACGTACACAAACGGTCGCTTAGTTTAAATGTTACCATAAAAACACTCAAAGGTGTCATTAGAATTTCTGTATCACATAAAACCTGCCTTTGTAATCCCATTTCACCACAACAACAAAAAGTATCGTAATGAAAAACAAAAACAAAAAAAAACAAAAAAGTCCGTGTTCCACGTGAAATACTTTTGCTGCGGACGTATTTCACAAGCGACAAGTATTGTATACAAAAGAAGCCCGCGAAAAAGTAGAGTAAACAGAACCGACTAGAAACCAGCAAAATATGGCGGCGTAATGAGTCTGACGTTGACCAAAATGGCGGCAGGAAATTTGGATTGGCATTTCGATTTCGACTTCTTTCGCCTCGCAACGAGATAAACACAAAAATTACCTCGCCTGATGTAAGGATAAAAACAAAATTATGTCCCCTGATGACGGCTCTGCGCGCGCGAATTTGCATCCATCATTCAAAACTTGTTTTTTGTGGGGGTTTTCTGCAAACTGCATGCAGTAAAAATCCAATATTTGCCTTTTTTTTAAATTCTTTCAACTGAAGTACAGCAAACATATATATTTACTTTGCCTTTTTTTTCGAAATTTTGCAGCAAATCTAATAGGAATTTACATTTCTAGCTAGCTGGATTTCTTTTAAACGGACAGGCTGAAAAGTTTTCAACCTTCAACACCATTGGGATCATCATCATCGTCATCATCATCATTAATCATCATCAATTTTTTTTTATCACCAAGTGCAGTTGCTTTACCAGTTCAAGGGCTGTTCAAGACGCTGGCCGAAATGGTATCGAACCCAAGCGGCCAGAGCCACCAACTTGCAGCGTTATTCGCACTGTCTAAGCAATCCGAGACCACAGAAATGGGGTTGGGAGGGAGGGGGGGCGGTGCTTTGTGCTTGCTGGGTGTGTCTATATATAGCAACTCAAACTCGCTGCCTCCCGTCTAGGAGGAGACGAGCGTCCGGATCTTTAAAATCGGTGTAAAGATTTTGGGTGGGAAGGACAGTGGGGGGAGGGGGGGGGAGAAGGGGTTGGTCACCCTTCTGACCGAAATTCGGGTAGCGTCAGCCCCAAGCGCAGCGAACCCTAAAGACAAGGGATGACAGGACCAAGTGCATGTTAGAAGTGTTGGCGTATAAGAACTCATCTGTCCAGGATACGAGGGTTCGAGGGGCCGGGTAGCTCAGTTAGTAGAGCGTCTTACTAGTAACCGAAAGGTACCTGGTTCGAATCCCGGATTGGCCAATGTGTGACCATATTATTTTCCCTTTACCATCAACTGGTTCGCTGGTGTCAGAATAATGTGACCAGTAGTCGCCTATACGCTTCGGTGTCGTATGACTATAATCTACAGTTACACTTTATACGAGGGTCGGCATCTCTTTAAAAAAATCCGTGCGATGATAGAACAAATCATGTGTCCATAGATACGACCTCGGGTTATATATGCACACACTCTCTGGTTACATATACACACACTCTGGTTATATATACACACACCCTCGGGTTATATATATACACACACACTCTCGGGTTATATATACACACACTCTATGGTTATATATACACACACTCTCTGGTTACATATACACACACACTCTCTGGTTATATATACACACACCCTCGGGTTATATATACACACACACTCTGGTTATATATACACACACTCTCTGGTTACATATACACACACACTCTCTGGTTATATATACACACACCCTCGGGTTATATATATACACACACACTCTCGGGTTATATATACACACACTCTCTGGTTATATATACACACACTCTCTGGTTACATATACACACACACTCTCTGGTTATATATACACACACCCTCGGGTTATATATACACACACACTCTGGTTATATATACACACACTCTCTGGTTACATATACACACACACTCTCTGGTTATATATACACACACCCTCGGGTTATATATATACACACACACTCTCGGGTTATATATACACACACTCTCTGGTTATATATACACACACTCTCTGGTTACATATACACACACACTCTCTGGTTATATATACACACACCCTCGGGTTATATATACACACACACTCTGGTTATATATACACACACTCTCTGGTTACATATACACACACACTCTCTGGTTATATATACACACACCTTCGGGTTATATATACACACACACTCTCGGGTTATATATACACACACTCTCTGGTTATATATATACACACACACTCTCGGGTTATATATACACACACTCTCTGATTATATATACACACACTCTCGGGTTATATATACACACAAAGAAGTAGGTCACTGCGCTTGCTTGTGTATCAAGGTAATGTTTGGAAAGGCTGTGGGTGGGGGGGGGGGAGGGAGAAGAGCACTCCAGGCCACCATTATATTATTTATTATTGTTTTATCCTTCTAATATAGCACTTTTTTCAACTGAAGAGCTGGCTGATACAGGATGTAACTGAAGAGCTGGCTGATACAGGATCTAACTCAAGAGCTGGCTGATACAGGATCTAACTGAAGAGCTGGCTGATACAGGATCTAACTCAAGAGCTGGCTGATACAGGATCTAACTCAAGAGCTGGCTGATACAGGATCTAACTGAAGAGCTGGCTGATACAGGATCTAACTCAAGAGCTGGCTGATAGAGGATCTAACTCAAGAGCTGGCTGATACAGGATCTAACTCAAGAGCTGGCTGATACAGGATCTAACTCAAGAGCTGGCTGATACAGGATCTAACTCAAGAGCTGGCTGATACAGGATCTAACTCAAGAGCTGGTTGATACAGGATCTAACTCAAGCCGCCCGAGGCGCTGACTTGCTGCCACGGGCGCATAGTATGACGCTCAGACGACTGAGCACAATCCTAGTCGACCGGGGACAGGGAAGAAATGAAAACTATACCCTAAAACCACGGTCCCATCGAATTAATAGCAACAGTAAGATGGCCAGTGTTCACAGCCAATGTTTATATCCAAGCCATCATGCTGAAAAATTCGAAGCCGTACCAGAATCGGGATTCCATAAATTTACCTCGCGTTGGTTTGGCCCGTCATTTCCACACTTATGAAGCCAAGGATGGACGCGCGATTGTTTTGGAAAGGCGCAATGAATAATTCTTATTCTATTTATTTAATCTTTTTATATAGCGCTATCCCAGCTCAAGAGCTGCTCAAGGCGCTGGTCGATACAGGACCTTACTCAAGCCGCCCGAGGCGCCCACTTGCAACCTTTGGATGCAAAGTCTGACTCCCAGACGACTGAGCACAATCCTGAGCGACAGGGGATGGGGAGAAGGGACCTAGTGCGAGCTGGATGTAATTGTATAGTCGGCACTCACTCGTCAAGGTCACGAGCCTCAGGATCTTCAAAGTGCATGCGATGGAATGCGTGCGTGCACAGATTAGACCTCGGTTTATACTCTCATCTTTAAAAAGAACAACTCCCCACTGATCTATTAATGTTGCCTTGTAACCAGTGCTTTACATAAATAAATAAATAAATGTATTTTATCCTATTGGTCTATTCCTGGATGAAGCCAAAACGCCAAAGGAAATTCTGTCTCTTTGTTAAAAGGCTCGTGGAAAAATAAGTTTTGGGTTTTATTTTCAATGTTAGGGTTAAGGTTAGATATCTCACATTTATTTAAATTAATGCAGGATGAAAGATAGAGGCATGCTGGAAGTACGATGACATAATAATTACGTGTTATCCGATTAGACGGGCGGAAGCTGCCGACAGGGAATGAAAGTCGGCAAACATGCCTCCATTGCAACTCCATCATCTAATGGCGTGCCTATGCAGCTAGCAAATCCCATCGTTGTCACTCTCTCCACTGTCATCCATCTTAACCTTAATGTCATTTTGGTTTGTACAAGTCATTTGTGTTATTATTATCGTTGTCAAATCAATGAAACTGCGTTTGTGCATCTCTCTCTCTCTCTCTCTCTCTCTCTCTCTCTCTCTCTCTCTCTCTCTCTCTCTCTCTCTCTCTCTCTCTCTCATACACACACTGTTTTTAATGTAACTTTGTTTCTCTGATGATTATGATAGTAATAATGGTATTTCCAGCTTCTCTAGGTTATTTGAAAAGTAACGACGACGACGTGATGATGATGATGATGATGATGATGATGATGATGACGATGATGATGATGGCGTCGACGATGACGACAACTAGGGAACCATGGAGGATGAAAACAACTTAGTGTGTGTAATAGTAGGGGTAGTAGTGATTATTACGATGATGATGATGATGATGATGATGATGACGATGATGATGACGATGACGATGACTAAGAGGACGAAAACAGCAGTGCGTGCGTAGGGGTTTGGATGGCGGTGAGGAGAAATATTATTTTAATTTCATCATCATCATCATCATCATCATCATCATCATCATCATCATCATCATCATCATCATCATCATCATCATCAATCTTTATCATCATCATCATCCTCAATTAAATGAATTTAAATCAACTAACCCGCAAATGTTTCATCATCATCATCATCATCATCATCATCATCATCATCATCATCATCATCATCATCTACTGAAATCAACTTACCCGCAAATTTGGGGTGGTTTTCGTCCATGGACCAGAAGCAATGGTCGAATGCAAAGACCTTGCCTTGTTTCCTCCCATCGTGCCTGCAACAAAAATAATATCAACATTATAAAATATAGATTATATAATAATCCGTTTGCAAAATAAACAACAAGGATACCCCCCTCCCCCCCAAAAAAAAAAAAAAAAGTAAATAAATAAATAAATAAATAAAATAAAATAAAATAAAATAAAATAAAAATCTTTATAGCCAAAGTAATCGCTCAAGGAATGCATTTCGATCAATGTTGCGGCATATTAAAACGATAAATCTGATGAGCAAATTAATCACATGAACCATAAAAGACGACTCGCGGTGTGCTCGCCGTGATATTTTTAGTGTGCTAATAATGCTGCCACTGTAACTACTCAAATTGAAATGAATAAAGTAGTACTGTCTTGTTTTGTATTGTATTATATTGGTTAACATTATTTTGCAAAAGACAAAGAAATAGCAGTTGTTGTTGCTGTCTTGTGGTTTTTTTTGTTTTGTTGTTGTAATATTTTCCCTTAGAAAAAAACAACAACACAAAAAGCAAATAACAAACATTTAGACTTTAATTTTTTAACCTTGGCAAAACAAACAAAAACGCCTTCAATTATATTTTACCTGTATAGATGTAATGAAGCGATTGTTCTTTATTTACATAGCGCACTTACAAGTTCAGAGAGGTTCTCAAGGCGCTGGCCAATAATATCCTGCATGAGCACAATAGTTTTTGGAACTCACATCACCCACTAGGCCCATGTATGTACCTATACGTACAAGGGTTGCGCCCTGATCCACGGAGCTATCATTGCCGTTCAATTGTAATAAAGCGTAAAAGTTCATAGAGCGCCGCTGACTCAACTCAAAGAGCGGCACAAGACGCTGACCCTATTCAAAGGCCAACTCAAACGGCCCAAGCCGCTAATCATCTGTAGCAAGCGCGTTAGATCTATCTCCTGTCCATCGTCGTGATTCATTAGCAAAAGCGGTTTCTCCAGACCCGTAGCTCGGTTTTAACTGCCGTAAAAAAAAAAAGTCCGTGCTGAATGTTGATCATCCCAATGCAGTTTTCTGCCAACATGTAAATGTTCCCATGCCTCCCTACACACCCACGCCCCACACCAACCATCCCACCACCCCTCTCTACACATACCCTCACGCCCATTTCTCCCCTCCCACCTCCCCCTTCTACCCTCCCAACATCTTCTCGACTTGTCTGTACCTTTCTTGCACAGTCTAGTTTTGAATAAGATATATATGTATACAGAGCTTTCGTCCACCACCAAACTCGATCCTACAGACCTATTAGTCGGTTTAACGAGCGGGAAAATCTGTGTTAAATGTGACGATACAAATGCAGTTTTGTGCGGCAAAATGCGATTTTGAAGGGTGCATCCGCGTTAAGCCTGAGGGGAGGGTCTGCACACAAGCGCTGCCACTGTACCAGTAATGGTAAAATCCCTTATATCGATTCTCTACCCAGGCCGCAAAATAGCCTCGCTGATTCTTTCGGGTGACCTCCCTTACTCCTTTCTATCTAACATGCGCCCCCTCCAACTCCCTCCCCCCCCCACACACACCACCCGTTTCTCTTAAAGAAAAGAAAGAGATTTCTTATATAGCGCACTTACAAGCTCAGAGAGCTTCTCAAGGCGCTGCCCGTAAATATCCAGCAATCACACAATAGTTTGCTGAAGTCAGGATTCGAACCCACGTCGCCCAAGACGCACTCACACAAGTCGTGCGCTCTGACCACTGAGCTATCCCTGCCCAATCCTTTCATTCCCCACCCCATACACGCCCTAACACCACAAAGGCCCCCTCCTCCACCTCCCTCGACATTCGTATACACGCTTTATACCCAATGTTCAATGTGGTGCTCTCTCTCTCTCTCTCTCTCTCTCTCTCTCTCTCTCTCAACTTCCTCCACATCTCTTTCACTGTCAACTCCCTCCCCATCCCACACAATCACAAAGCCTACGCCCAACTTCCTCGCAAACCATTCTGAATAAATGTACGTACACTTCCAATTGGCTTTGTTTTTTTCTTTTTTACATTTTTTATTTGGTGGTAAATCACAATGTTAATTTATTATTAATTTGTAGACGAAAACCTACTTTGTACCCGAGAATAAGTCTATTCCTAAACCATCACTTTTTGGGTTCTTGTTTAAACAACAACAACAACAACAACATTATAAAATAAATTAATGCAATGCAAAGCACGATCGCTTTGCAATCAATCTTTTCACGAACATAGCTGTTCGAATTTCACACTTGGGGTTAGAGACGAAGTTAAACTATAACGGTGTCGTTGTTGCTGCAGCTGTTGTCGATGGTGGTTGCGGAAGTGGGGGTGATGGTAGTGATGATGATGATGATGATGATGATGATGATGATGATGATGATGATGATGATGATGATGATGATGATAAAGATGACGATGATGACGATGATGATTTAGGGCAAAAGGCTGATAGCTTACGAAGCCATCACTACTATACTATACTATGATCATATTATCGTCGTTGTTATCGTCCTCTTCCTGCTCTCCTCTTTCTTCTGTCCATTCTCCTCCTCCTCCTCCTCCATCGTTTCTTCTTTTCATGCATCCGCGTTCTCACTCCCAAAACCAAATTAACGAAAAAGTCGAGACAACACGTTTTAGGTAGCAAATTGTATCTTCCCGAAAGAGGAATAACCCCCAGTCCCACTGATTTAGCCGAGGCAATTACACTACCTAAAAACCAATTGTCTCCCTTGTCCATTCCCGTCAGAAGTCACTGTATTATTTGCCCGAGTAGCGTAAAATAAATACGTTATTATTTTATTTATATATATCTATAACTCACCTCTGTGTTCTTCAGTAAAATTAACGTCCCCGGACACTTTAAGCGTATAGGGGAGACCGTGTACTAACCTCAGTCTGTGTACTAACATAAGCCGTCCTTTTTATGTAGCCTGTAATTTAAATGAGTACTCTATGAATATTATTTTTTTAATGTAATAAACCATTAGTACAGAAGTTGTCTTTATTGAGTGTAATGAGTGGTTCCGACACTCCAATAAAATATTACAGACATCTGTATTATGTGGGTGTTGAATATTTGTGGTGTGAAAAGAGCTGAAAAAGACTGAAATGTGTATGTGTGCAGATGTGAGAATATACTTCAAAGCATCTATATATATAAATTGCTTAGCCGGAAGTCCTTCTTCGCCTGTACTATAAAGTTTGTCCGGTATGGACGCTGATCTGGGCAGGTGCTGGGCGCTACGGATCGGCCTGCTGTGTCCTCAAAACCAGCGAAATCGTTATAGCCGACATTTCCTTACCGAACGTTTAACCGTTTCTGAGATAAATAAATAAACAAAATTTCCACAAACTGCAATAACCTCATTCCGCGCGCTTCCATTAAAAATCAAATTGCGGTTTCAGCATGTTTTCCCATATAGACCAAAAAATTGATGTCATTCTAGGAAGCCTAGGTAGCTTACTTAGTAAAACATTCGCCTACCGTCTAGGGCGACCAAAGTTCAAGACTCACGCGGGCCTTTTTTTTTTTTAAACACTACAATATGGATATTTTTCTTTTTAATTTAGGCTTTTTACCTTTAATTTATTATTATTATTATTATTATTATTATTATTATTATTATTATTATTATTATTATTAAACTAATAATAATAATAATAATAATAATAATAATAATAATAATAAATTATTATTATAATTATAATTATATCTTATATCAAATTTTCTTTTAAAACCTTGGCGTTTTTTATTATTTCTATTTGTATTATTCTATATTCAATATTATTATTATTATTATTATTATTATTATTATTATTATTATTATTATTATTATTATATTATTTAATAATAATAATAATTATTATTATAACAATTATAATATCTTATATCAAATTTTATTTTAAAACCTTGGTGTTTTTTCTGATTTCTATTTGTATTATTCTATATTCAATATTATTATTATTATTATTATTATTATTATTATTATTATTATTATTATTATTATTACTACCAAGGATCGGGATGGGGTGGTACGTGTAGGTAAAAGGGGGCTTCGGGTAGGTTTAAAGGGGCATGGGTAGGCATAACGGGGATACGGGTATATATAAGGGGGTATGGTGATGGTCGATTCCTTTCATCCATACCTGCGAAACGATCAACGGGGAAGTATCAAGGAGGGTACAGTTAGGAACCAAGGGGGTATAGAAGGTATCAAGGGGGTATGGGGAGGTATCAAGTGGGTTCGGGGAGGTATCAAGGGGGTATGATGAGGCATCATGGGGGGAGGAACGGGGAGATATCAGGGGAGGGGGGTATGGTGAGGTATCAAGGGGGATATGGGGAGGTATCATCGTCCAAATGAAACTCGCAGACAAAAGTTCTCTCTGTCTACATTTTAAACAGCATCATACAAAAACCACTAGTAATTTATAACTATCGTGGAAAGGTAGTTTTAGAAGGCGTTAATTTGTGATATTTTAAAATTACTTTTATTTTTATTTATTTAAAAACAACAACAACAACAACGTTCTTTTTTTTTTCTTTCTTTTGCTAAGATGCGATGTACTGTATTACAATAGGAATTCTCCATTCCTGGTCATTGGTTGACATGGCTTGACTTTTGAATATATAACAGTTTTATCCCAAAAGCTCTCTCATTACTTAATAAATGACATGTACATGTGTGTGTGTGTGTGTGTGTGTGAGTGTGAGTGTATGTATTTGCTCAAAATAATTTCATTTAACATTTGCTGTCGTTTAATGTTAGCATGCATAAGTTTAATTATATTAATGTGTGACTGTGCAGTTTTATCCTCATTGTCATTATGATTGTTGTTATTATTATTGTGATGTTTATTCCTTGTTGATTGTAATTGTACACCACAATGTAATTTCTTGTAAAAGATAATAAAGTTGTCTTATCTTATCTTATATATTATGTAACAGTAAATTTCCCCCATTCTACTTAATGTACTAGTTCAAAGTCCCCAGTCACTTCATTCATCATACTACTATTAGCATTCACTTCCTTCCGCATTCTCTCCGCCCCTCCCCTCCCCTCCCCCCAACATTCCCCACCTCCCTCGCCTTCATGCCAAATGGAACACCCCACAAGCCCTCCTTCCCTCTCTCCTCCCTCACATCTTGACGCTTCATTCTTCGTTCTTCTTCTCCGTTTCCCTCTGCACTGTTCCCATTCCATTTAATAATATACTATATTTAGACCCACCCCTTCCTTCTTCCTCATTTTACCACGGACATCTACCCCCCCCCCCTCCCCCATCAAAGAGTTACCCCTAACCCGCTCTCAACAACTCGCTACTATGCAAAATGGAAAGGCAGGAGAAAGAAAAGAATTGTATAAATCGCATCCCAAGGTAAAGGGCACTTCACTCTAATGTAGTAGACTGCTCGAGGGTTCTCTCCCTTTTCGTACTAGTCACCCCCCACGGAGCTACCGCGGAACCCTAGGTTGCTGACCTCCTTTTAAAGAAGAAGAAAAAAAAAAGAATAGATAGTCAAGGGGGACTAGTCAATGTAATAATAATACTAGGAGTACCAGAAGCGAAAACGACTTTCCTTCTCTTTTTCAAGAACAAGAGAGGAGCGGTTGCATGTTCAACCCTGCAGCGACCTGCCTGGATAAATAGGCCACACGCGCCATTTCGCAAACACCGTCAACAGTGTTTCGGAGAAGGCTCGGATGTTTTTAATGTGACTAGGGTCACTGGATGCAATTTAACTTTGAAACTTGGGAACATAAAATTGGTATTTTGAGAAGGGTGTGTCAAGTGGTACAACAGGCGTTTTGAAAGGATTTTTTTTTAAACTTGGGATTTCTATATAACTCTTTTAGGGTTTGTCCTTTGAGAAGAATTACCAAGTTTGAGTTACGGACGGACACCTCTTAACAAGGTTGTCTTTAAAAACATTCACATAATGTCGTTCCACGCACGACGACGACAACGACGACAAGCGCCATCATTTACCAGACCCTAAGACTATAGCGCGAACCCTTTGCGCGTGGACTCTATCTTCACTTTCATTCACCCCTCTCTCTCCTTCTTCCCCCCTCTTCCCCCTTGACCTCTATTTCTCTCCCTCCTTCTCCCTCCCCGCTCCCTTCCCACCACCCCTCACTCTCTTCCTCTACTCATATCCTCTTGATCAAAAGGTCAAAGCCTCACCCGAATGGGACAATCACTCGGCATGTCAGTGCCCTCGAACACTCATGCAAAGGGTCTGTATGTGGACGGCGGTGATTTGCAGTGCGTACCAGAACACGACCAAGTTCAATAGCCTTCGTTAGCGCTGCTGTTGTCGTGCAGAAGTCAAGTTAAAGTCAAAGTCAAAAGTATGTATAGGGGTTTCCAGTGTCTGTCTGTACTTTTTACCACATCACCCAATGCTTTTCGGGGATTTACCAGGGAATTCAAATTACGTCACCCCGACGAACTACCGTAATTTTCCTGTCCACCCACACCCCCTTACCTTCTTCCACAACCTTTACATTACATTACATTACATTACATTACATTACATGATTATTGCTTTAGGTCCAGCGGACTCTTCCGAGCCAAATCAGGACTGGACAACCCCTGATCCCCATAAAAGATCTGCTGAAGCAACCCCAGTGGGAAAACTGAAAGCTCTCCACCAGCCTGTCACTTTACAATAAAGACATCCCACGCAGGGGACGCTGAGGCTGTACTCTAATTTATCGAACCCCCGTTTACAAAAACAAAATAGAATACAAACATTAGTATGAATTATCAACAAAACACAAACATATAAAATGCTAAACATTGCTAAATAATAACATCATAGGAAGCCCTAGTTATGGCGGCCTACTAGCGCCAAAACCTGATAATTACAATTATCATGTGATAATTGCAAATATCATGGGATACTTACAATTATCAAGAGATAATTACAATTATCATTGAAAATTACAAATATGTTCGTGTGATCATGTTTAATTTTCAGTTTTGGCTCTATCAATCCGCCTGGAAATGCGCCAAAACTGAAAATTGTAATTATCATATGATAATTACAAGTTTCATTTGATAATTATAATTTTCACGTGATCATGCTTAATTCTGGTAAGGCGGCTTACTAGCGTCAAAACCTGCAAAACTTACATGCATCAGTGATAATTGTAATTAACACGTGTTCTGTGTAATTCACAGTGTTGATTACTAATTTTCATTTTTGGCCACGCTTTACTAGGGCCAAAACCCCAGGCGTGCTGGGAACAGTGCCGCTGCCGCGCATGCGCATCGCGTATCGGGCCGCGCATGCTCATCTTGATATTTATAATTTTCAGTGATAATTGTAATTATCGCTTGATAATTGTAATTATCTCTTGATATTTGTAATTATCAGGTTTTGGCGCTAGGAAAGCATGGCAAATACTGATAATTATTAATTAACACTGCGGATTACCGATATCTCTGTAAATTACACAGAACACGTGATAATTTTAATTATCTCGTGATAATGGTAACTCTCGGTTTTGGCGCTAGTAGGCCGTCATACCTAGTGACCACCTGGCAGAAAGCGTCCAATATTCCCAAACTGATCCAACAGACCTCACACTCAAATAAGGAGTCTTGTTCCGGAAGAGTTTTCAAGAAAAAAGGTAGCTGACTGGTACAGCAAAGAAGAAGATATTATTGCATATTGATAGAACAGAGCAGGAATGAGAAAGAACAAATGAGAAAGACAGCGACAGTGGGAATTTAAAGCACTACATTTCCAAAAAGTGGGTATACTATTTATACTGAAACCCCCGGCACCCCAACGGGGGTCTTCCAACACCTAAACAGCTGTGAAAGGGGTATATGACTCGAAAAAAAAACAACGGCCATTAAACAACACCACCAACAACAAAAACCAATGGAAGTGAGATGGGTACCAACGCCCTAACAATGCTGGCACAAAGAAGATCCTTCACATCTGGTCTCCCTTATGAACAAAACTGTTTCATGGGAAAATCAACCTGGCATCTACAAACTGCAAACGAACTGAAAAAAAAAAAGAATTTCCGCCAGAACTGGTTTAAAGAGAAGAGTTCAGTTCAGTCCGGTAATTCTGTTATTGGAAGTCTATTCATGTAATAATACAACGACTTCATTTAGAAATTCCTCTCTCTCTCTCTCTCTCTCTCTCTCTCTTTTTTTTTTCTCTCACTCTCTTTCATATATATGATATATATCAATACAATCAAAACATGTTGAGATACGAGACTTTGGAGGACCTGTTTGATGACTCTCTTTCAGCTACTAACTGTTAAGCTGACCTCCAAACTTACCACAGTCGTTCCGGCGTTTGCCCCCTGTCGAAGACGGCCTAGGAGGAATGCATGCATGAGGTGCGTGCTTGTCTAAGAGGTACAGCCATGTGAGCGTGAGGTGCGTGCTCTTACAAGGAGAAGGGGAGAACAGGCTGTTGGGAACATTGGGGGATCGATTCCCCCCAAGACGTGACTGGACCAAGAATTAATCGGAGTATCCCAGCATCGCTGAGTACATTTCCAATAATACTGACTCTTACACCGTTAAAGAGTTCTGGGGTTCTACTCTCGGAAGTCTAGAAGGACGACATGTTAGGATTCCGATTATCGCACAACTGCTGAATATTACTGAACATGTATAAAAGGGACTTTGCAGATCTACGATTTGTTTACCTTGTTCAATACTACTAAGATCGCAACCCTATATTTTAGAACTCTTTTTGTCAATTAATCCTCTTTTTTAAAGTTAGGTTCCTTCACACTTTGGTTGCCAATCAGCGAAATTGTGGATACTTTTTCTTCGCAAGAAAATATTATTCTTGAGGACTTAATGTGTTTATTTATTTATTTATTTATTTATTTAATCGTTCCTATATATATGTAGCGCTTTTCCAGCTCAACGGCTGTTTCAGGTGTTGGCCGATACAGAATCCAACACCAGCCGCCCGACAACTGCGTACAATCCAGGACGACGGCGCGCGGGATAAAAAGGGGGAGAAAGACGAGGACCTAGTGCGTGCTCTATGTATGTGCGGAGTTGGCACTACTCACCCCTATAGGACATGTGCGTCAGGATCTTTAAAAGTCCGTGCAATAGAATGCGTGCGTGCACAGACTGGACCCCCTCCGTTCACACACTGTCATCCGAGCGCACCTTCGATAGTACTGAACCAAACAGCTACTGAAGGTTTCTGCTCTCCGTGGCTGTAGACCAGTAGAAGAGAGGGTGACGTTTAGGGCTCCGAAGAAATCTAGAGTATCCTAAACACTGCAGAGTCCACCTCAGACGGTATTGAACCTTACAAGCTTCTGGGCTCCATCCTAGTCTCAGACCCTTTTGGTACCAGACTGATGGAGTGAACTGGGAGGACGAACAACATGGTCCGTCTCTAACAAAACACACTCTAACGAGGGCTATTGGACTGGCTGTCTGTGTTGATACCCACTGCTACACTCTCGTTTTACCAAGTCTGGTCTTTCTCCTTTACCAAGCTTGAATGGACAGCTTCGCTGTTGCCTAAATGGTACTACTACAAGACAGCCAAAAGACTTAGGAGGTTTAATGTGGATGCGGTGGTGGGGTTGTTTAAAATATTAATACAATTATTGGCTTTGTCTCTCACTTATGATAGCGGAAGAAAATTTAATAGTGTTAGGACATTATTAGATAAGACTCGAGTCTATTTTATTAAAATTATTTTATTTGTGCTAGATTGTATTAGTAGTGTACATGTACATGTGATATGGTTTTGTTGTCTTAAGTTATGATAGGATGACGATGAGTGTGTGGTGGGCATAAACACAGTGGGCGTGTGGGTGTGTATATGTGGGTGTGTATGCGGGTGTGTGCGTGAGTGTCTACGTGCTTTCATTCCATGTGTAAATTCCCATCTCTTAAATCATTCTCACAACAGGTTTATTTTTATGCAAAATAATTAGTTATGATATTGGCCTATGTAATGTGTTCTTATACAGTGAGTATCCATGTGGCACACCAAATTTTCCTTTTTGATAGAATAAAGAATATCCAAGCTTGTATTGACTTGACTAGTGTGTCTGTGTCTGTATGTCTGTGTGTCTCTGTCTCTCTCTTAGGCCAAGTTTGAAGACTTCCATGCTCTATACTTCGCGACGTTAGGTTCCAGGTTTGGCGTAAGACATGGCGAATTCTCACAAGGGCTTATTGGACTACTTCGTCTCGTAATATACCTTACGCAATTCCCTCAAAAAACCCGACTGACGTAAGAACATTACTGATACAGCAACACATTGTATTTCTCTTCTTTTTTATGTTCTTACATAATGATTTTCCAGCTCAAGAGCTGCTCAAGGCGCTGGCCGATACAGGATCTAACTCAAGCTGCCCGAGGCGCCCACTTGCGCCTCGTATGACGCCCGGACAACTGAGCACAATGTTAAAGTGAGCCTAGGGAGGTTTAACGACAGACGATGAAGAGGACAGCACTCGTGTTGAGATTCACTGGCATCTACACACAGGCACACACTCTTGTTTATGGAACTTTATCAAGTCTCAAGTCTATTTTCAAAAACAACATGTTCACCTTTTCTCTGGAGCTCATTGTACTACGAGTAAACTTAAGATTAAAAGAGATGATAGTGGTAGGTCCTGCTCCCTCTTGTCCTGGGTGGCGTCGCTCCGGTGTCTCCGTGCTATCAGAATGGATGAAAAAGGATTCCAAAATCCACCCCCGGAATATCACTCTTCATTACCCCCATCAAAGAACCCACCAAATTTTCTATTTTGTGCAATAAAGAATGCTTTGTTTCGACTTCGACTTTCTTGCACTCAGAAAATGGATGCCGCCAATTTAAAGAATAGTATACATATTTATTAATTTATTTGATTATTTAGTGAAGAACGGGACCTGTGCCAGTATAAACAAGGGAGACAACAAGTTTGTGTAAAAGTACTATAACACAAGTAATAGTTATCTCGTCTCAGTTTGTTTAGAATCCATTCATGCCCTATCTGTCTTCTATGAAAGAGACCTTCAATCATCCTGCACTAAGCTTGACTGAGGTAAAATCGCGAGAATAGCATCCATTTTGTTCACGGTTTCAATTTAGGTCGAGTTGACAACCACGCATCCCAAATTGAAAAAAAAACCACCTATCTGGATCTTGATTGTTTCCTCTATTCAGCTTTTATTGAATACATTGTAGGTCAAGTTGTTTCCAAAATATACACTCCTCTCCTACACAGAACCCTTCAAGTTTCCTCTTCCGTTTTCAATGATGAGCGTGTTTAGGTTACATTCAAGAAAAAACCCTCTTCCCTACCTAAGCCCCGTTCCCAAATTCAAACAGCTTCCTCTCTTCAATTCAACTCATCCGAATTTACTCATTCAACCACTCTCTCCCTTATCTAGATAGACAGACAGACAGACAGACAGATACATACATACATACATACATACATACATACACACACACACTGTATAAATAGTATCCCCACTTTCTGGGAATTTAGTGCTTTAAATTCCCACTGTCGCTGTCTTTCTCCTTTGTTCTTCCTCATTCCTATTCTGTTCTATCAATCTACTATATTATACTGTCTTCTTTGCTAGTGTCACGTGGGGTTTATGGGCTCTGCACAATGGAATTATGGACCCTCACGTTTATTCGGTGGGAACTGCTAGTAAGTCACCCTATGAATTACTTTAATAAATTTATTTGTTTAGCTCGTTCTGTGTTAAGGTTGGGGTACAGAAATAGATAGAATAATGGTAAAAGATTACTGTCACACTAGCTTTCACACGGCTATGAATCATATGTAGTCCAGCCACTTGATAACAGTTAAAATCACACATTTATTTCTTCTACTCTATACAAGATTCTCTAAGTACTAATCTAACTTAAAAAGTCTCAGTCACTGCTAATAGTTCGATCGCTGATAGTCTAGGCAGCTGTTTTATCTTCCTCGGGCACTTTCTATAATATTTCATGTAGATTTGGACTACTGTGGTCCGTTTTACAGTTTCTGAAGAGTTGGACTACTGTGGTCCTGTTATGATCAGTTTAAGTGCACCTTCGTGTTATGCACTTAACTCATGAGTGGGGGTTCGAAGTCCTTCTGTGAGGTAGCTTCTGGTCCACCTGTGTCGTTGTGTAGTTGGGTTCCCTTGCCACGCTGTGGGGTCTGACAGGGAGTCTTTCAAGGCAGCTCTTTCCGTCTTGTGCGGTAGAGGATCCTCAACCAACTAGTCGTTTCTGTGGAGTGGGGTGCACAGGATAGCTCGCCTGCTCGTCTGTAATATAAGAGACGAAATTCTGCACAACCCTGAATAATCGGTTTGTGCAGAGCGTCTCACTGAAAGCCAAAGTAGCCCTCAGTGATAGCTCCACATCTCTATACATAAGCGACGAACATTCTGCTACTTCCTGGTTCCACTGGAATCTCACTCTAAATTCCTATACATACATAAATATCAAACGTGGCTAACTATACACATACAGAATTAATAATAATATAAACATTCAGTGGTACAGCCACTGGTCTGCAAACATACATATAAGTTAAACAACAGTGGTTCCGTACGGGATACAACATGGCGGCGCAACCGGTCGTGTTTCGCCTCGTGGTCGGCTCTTCCACGTGGTACGGCAAATTCGGATTAATCATTCACATTTATGCATAGCAAATTCCACAAACATAATTTCAACAATAATATAAATATATGACGATGAAACAGAAGGGTGTTCATTTACCTGTTTGACAAGTTCAGGCCCGTGATGACTTGAGAGAATTCTAAGATTTCAAAGTCCTGCTTCCTGGTCTATGAGTGTAGAGATTTCTCTAGCTGTGGAGATGTTAACTCTACCTCGTCTCACACACGACTGACCAAACTGTGTTAGGCTCTGACACAGTCAAAACTGCTCTACCCACTTAGCCTGCTGCTGATTGGTTAAAACGGTCCGATTCAAAGCTCAAGTGCTGAGTCACTGCGATGTGGGTCGGGCTCGCGGTGTGTGGTCTGCTGTGTAATTTAATTGCTGACTGTGTAATAGTCTAACTTCTCTACTGTACAAAGACTACACATGGCTAAATAGTCAACAAGCAGAGTTAAGACTAGCCAGTTCGTGACAGCTAGACCAGTCACCTACCTTTTTTTTCTTTTTTTTTTGGGGGGGGAAACTCTTCCGGGACAAGAATCTTCCTTTGTGTGTGTGAGGTCTGTTGGATCAGCTTGGGAATATTGGACGTTTTCTGCCAAATGGTCACTGGGGCTTCCTATGATATTATTATTTGGCAATGTTACCATTTATATGTATGTGTTTTGTTAATATTTTATAATGTTGTTTGTATTCTATTTTATTTTTGTAATCGGGGGTTCGATAAATTAGAGTGTATTCTTAGCGTCCCCTGCGTGGGATGCCTTTATTGTACAGTGACCGGCTGGTGGAGTGCCTTCAGTGTTACCACTAGGGTTGTTTCGGCAGATCGTTTATGCTGATCAGGGGTGAGTCCTCTTTCAGCCAAGTTGTGGTCTTGATTTTGTGGTCCTGAATCGACTCTTTGCTGTCCGCTGGAACCTGTAAGTAATGAATAACTAACACACACACACATGCGCGCGCGCACACACACACACACACACAAATACACACACACGCGCGTTCACTCACTCATCTAATCATTTCTCATCTCTCCCCCTCCCTCCATTCCTCACACTATCCAACCCCTTCGGCTTTCCCCCTCCCTCTTCCAATTCTAATATCATGGCGAATTAGGGGTTTAATGTTCTAATCCCAATACTGCATACTTATATAGTATGGTAATAGATAAATAATTAAATAAATAAATACCTACATAAATAAAGTGTTCTCTGTCAAAGGCACCCATTTCCAATCCACCCATCTCTACCATGCCTCAGTGCACATCTTACATGTTTAGCAAAGTGGAGGTTTAAAGAAAGAAAAAACACTATTGGATAGAGCCGTGCGCATCGATTTCAACCTTTCTTTCCTTGTAGCAGGTTCGACCCGCCCCAACTTTACCGCAATGCCTGACTAAGAGACCTCACAGTTTACTGGCAAAAGTTTTTGAGGATTTTTTTTTTTGCTTTCTTCTTCTCGCATTCGTTAAAACAGTCACAGACAGAAACAGCGTAGATGAGACTAGAGGCTATCACTCTCACTTGAGGGAGAGGGAGCAGGTCTCGTCTAGTCTCAACCACGCTGTATGACGCGGACTGACACATGTATGGATTTCCCAATACTTTATTAGCACTGAATGACCTTAGCAGTTAACTAGAAGAAAGTTTGGTTCTCTTCTTTTTATTTTTCCCTTACTCACTAATACAAACAAAGAGCAGACTGACAGACTCACACATAGACACACACACACAGACACACACACCCACACACACACACACTGTAACGTATACCCTAACTCCACCACGTTGCGCTCCCCTCTTATTTCCCACCACCACTTACAAAGGGTGCGACAAGGCCGCCCCAACCAATGTCTGTACAAAACTGTACATGGGAAATGAGGGTCCAGAGAACGGTCCACCAGCACAATTTATAGAAATACCCTGGTTTAGTCCGCCTGACGATGACCTTAGCTCCAACATGCGCATTGCGTCTTGTCCAAATTAGCATTTACGTACCTAGTTGTTACGTTACTTATTATGATAGAAATACATGCACACATTACTATACCTTGTCTATTCATCTATTATTATACCCTTCTTACATGATCAAGAGCTCTTCAAGGCTCTGAGGGATAGAGGGATCTAAATCAGCTCGTCGAAGAGCCCGCTTGCTGCAAGAGGCGGATCGTCTGACTCCCAACACAGCTGAGCACACTCCTGGTCGACTGGGGATGGAGGAGATGGACCTATATAGTGCGTGCAGGAGGAATACATTTATGTACCTGGAACTCACCCGTCTATGGCATGAGCGTCAGGATCTTTAAAAGTCCGTGCCATAGAATGCGTGCTTGTGCACAGACTAGACCTGCCACTCCTCAAACACACAACAGTTGCAGGACAAAACAAAACAGAAACAGATTATATCATTTGTCACGCGTTGCATGACCACAGTTATTAAGATACAGTCGCATAACTCTACAGCGTGACTGTCTATAAGAGCATCGCATGTCTAGTAAGAAATTTCCAATGATCTAAGCCCCGGTCATCCCCATCTCTCCCCCCTCTCCCTATCCTCCTGTCTTCCCCCCCCCTTCCCTCCAAGGCTGACTCCACTCTCCTGAGAAAGACAAATTGACAGCAAAGAAAAACCGGGAGGAATAGCGGTTCAAGGTTTCTGCAAAATTCTAGATTCCGCTGCCCTAGAACGCTGGCGGGAATACCGTGTACGGTACCGTCGAAGAAGATATATAGGGCTAGCGCAACGACGATGATCAGACTATAACACACGATGGCCATCTTTTATCCTCTATGGCGCTATTCCACACACACTCCAAACCACTGACAGCAGAGAAGGGGGGAGACAGACCTTTCTGATCATTGCCCTATTACCCGGAGGATAGCATCAAATAAGTATTCTATCCGAGATGCCGTCACTTCACTCAAATCTCAGTTCTTTACGCGAGGCGACTACTCCCTGTGTTTAACACAAACCTTGGCAATTGTGTCTCACACAAAAGATGTTGGTAATTTTAGATTTGTAGCCCTCGGATGCTGGTGAAAGGGTAGATGGTACCAGACAAAAAAAAGTTCGGTTGGGCTATAGCAACGACGATGCTAAAACAAAATGTAGTCCGAAAAGGAGACTCTGAATATGAAGGTATTCAATTTTGTAATAAACAACCTACACAAAAGGCAATTTAGTATTTGTAAAAAGGTTAGTGATCTCGGCAGCTCTAAACCGAACTATGCAGGATTTTATATTTAAAATAACATAAAACCAACCAAAAAACTACAACTGCCATACACTGTGACCAGATAATACTGGCAAGACTGTAACTTGCACACTTTTTCCTTGCGCCACAAGCATGTCTCTGCGACATGAAGTTGTGCGCCATACAAGAGGACAATGGATTAGATTAGGGTGGACTGGGTTGGATTGGACTGAGGCAAGTAGTTTTGCTTCAGAATCTCTTCTTGTGGCCAATATAATTGTCATCTTCGTCTTGTTCTGTGCTACGTTTTACAGGATGTACTTAGCGTTTGCTGAGGAAGTTGAGTGTGATCAATGAATAATCACTGTGTGTAAATATATTCCTTCCTACACGGCTACAGTCAGTCCTGTAGAACTAGTATACCAAGTAATCCACACACAAAACATTTCTCCCTCGTCTTCTTGGCGAACAAAATAGTTATGAATACATTGATTTACAACACAGCCAAACCTAACAAAATGTACGTACATAAACAATCTAGTGTGGCAGAGTGGTTCGAGTGTTGAACGCTAGCCTGGAGAAGAGGAGGAGACCCTGGATCGAATCTCTACGTACGGTGACGGTACAAAATAATAATAATAATAATAATAATAATAATAATAATAATAATAATAATAATAATAATAATAATAATAATAATAATAATAATAATAATAATATCCTATACCCAGCACATCACCAACAACGCAGTCCGACAGACCATCTCACAAGCCATTGGACGACACGATGACAAGCTCACAATGGTGAAGAAACGGAAACCCGGCCCGATGATATGGCCACCTCACCAGAGCATCAGGCCTTAAAAAGACCACCCTGCAAGGCACGGTGCAAGGAGGCAGAAGAAGATGGAGACAGAAAAAGAGGTGGGAGGACAACATTCGAGAATGGACTGGCTTGACACTGAGTGAAGTCATGAGGGGAGAGGGGGGGGGGGGGGCTGAAGACAGAGAAAGATGGAGTACGCTGGTTAAACGATCATCTGTGGTGCCCCCACGACCTTCGAGTTACGGTATAGGATAGGATAGGATAGGAATAATAATAATAATAATAATAATAATAATAATAATAATAATAATAATAATAATAATAATAATTCACATAAGTCGACTTCCTGTAATCGATAACTCATACAAAACCCCAGATTCGAATCTTATGGTGGGCAAGGTAAAAAGTGTCCATTTCTCATTGCCTTTCTTAACAGTATGACTGCTCTGGTAGTTCAGCGTTTATTTAAGTCTTTAATTATTATACCTATTATCTACGCTTGCGAAACAGTGACCTTCGTAGCAAACCCACCACGAAAAATACAAAGCACGGAGACGAGGTGCTACAGAAGATTTCTGGGCATTTTCTATACCCAGCACATTACCAACGACGAAGTCCGACAGACCTTCACACATGCCATTGGACAACACGATGACATGCTCACAGTGGTGAAGAACCGCACCAGAGCATCAGGCCTTGCAAAGACCATCCTGCAAGGCACAGTGCAAGGAGGCAGAAGAAGAGAGAGACAGAAATATAGGTGGGAGGACAACATTCGAGAATGGACTGGTCTGACACTGAGCGAACCATCAGGGTTGCTGAAGACAGAGAAAGATGGAGTACGCTGGTTAAACGATCATCTGTTGTGCCCCAAAGACTTTCGAGTTACAGTATAGGATAGGATAGACAGGATACCGCCTACGGTGGGTGTAGGCGTTAGACTTCAATCTTCAGTCAGTAAATGAGACTCCAGCGGTCAACAAACAACTCCAATAATTAATCATTCATATCTTAAGTAATAGTGACGTCATGTTCTTTACATCTTGTTTAACAATTAGTGAAGTAATAAATTATTCTTTAACGTCTGCCACAGATAAACACCAGGTTCTTCAGCAAGATCAAGCCAGACGGCAGCAAAGCTCGGTCTTCTAACAATTGAAATAATAAACAATAGTACATAATTATCTACTCCTTGGGATGAAAGTGCTGTATAAACCGAAACCTAGTCTGTGCACGCACGCATTCCATCGCATGGATCTTGACGCTGATGTCCTAGAAGGGGAGTGCACACCTCTCCCCATCCCCGGTCGCCCATTGATCGTGCTCAGTGGTCTGGGCGTCAGACTACGCGCCAAAGGCTGCAAGTGGGCGCCTCGGGCGGCTTGTGTTGTATCCTGTATCAGCAAGCGCCTTGAGCGGATCTTGAGAGGGAAAAGCGCTATATAAAAGTGATTAACTAAAATATTAAAAAAAATAATAATAAAAAATATCATAGAGACCGAGACAGATTATGTCAATTTTGTCTGCCAAGCGACGCAAGTGAGTGGGCATTCTGCAGAGATCGGTGGACGAACTGTATACCGTAAACAATCAATCCAATAATAGATCCGAGGAAAACGGATGATCTAATATTCGTCTACGCATTGCCCCTAAATAGAAAAACACCCAGCATAATAAAGCAAACGTGATATGGTCTTCTAACAACATCAATTAACGACAATTACAATTGTTCTTACGAAATATAACCCTTTTGCCAGCTCAGCAGTTGCTCAATGCCGTAGTTAAAAAAGAAGATCTAACTCAAGCCGATCGGATGCGCTAACTTGCAGGTTTAGGCACTTCGTCTAACGCCTCAGACAACTTAGCACGGCTTGGAGGGGAAGACGGGACACAATGCTTGCTGACAATCAAATCATAGTTGAGACCCGAGATAAGCATCTATCTACCTTTCCAGTGTTTTTAATTTTACAAATGTTTCTTTGAGCAGCTCTTGCGCTATATAATAACAAACAACAACAACAACTCACCAAAAACATTCTGAATACTTCAGCGAATCGGTAGCGTACTGCAGTGGCCATCTAACAATACAAATAATTAATGAACAATGTGCGCTTTAAAATGAAGCTGTTTTCACATAAACCGACTACCAAGAACTAGAGGCAAGACTCTAGATAAGGAAGTCAGTTGTGCAATTGTCATCTAACAATGTAAATTAACAAACAGACAGTCAAACTGATTACGAAACAAGTTTTCTGTCTTGCCCCAGCTAAACAAGACTAGACATATAACTCGCTAAAGTAAGAGTGCAACAGTCATAGTCATAGTCACCCATAGGCCATGGAAAAAATAAACTACAAACATTTATTTATTTTATCGTTCTGATAAGGCGCTTTTCCAGCTCAAGGGCTGCTCAAGGCGCTGGCCAATATATATAAGAACAATAACATAACAAGAAAAATAAATGTATTGTATTGTAGTGTTATATTGTATTGTACTGTATCAGATCCTCTATCAATAGCGCCTTGGGTACCTCTTGAACTTGAAAAGTGCATAATAATAATAATAATAATAATAATAATAATAATAATAATAATAATAATAATATATTATTATTAATATTATTATTATTATTATTATTATTATTATTATTATTATTATTATTATTATTATTATATAAATATTGTATTCTGTTGTATTGTATCGTAATGGCTTGGAATGAACGACGTCATCTCTCCCACGTCTTCGCTGGCATAAAACCGACACAGTACAGTACAGCCTAAAACAATGAGCGAGTCTGACATTGTAATCCACCTACTGTAGCGACAAGCTCTATGGACAGATTGGGTGGTCATTTCACCAATCAGCAACTGGACCCCTTGAGAATGTCAACGTCAGGTGACGTGAAACAGCCACTGACCTCAGGTACCCCCCAACCTGACTTCTGGGCTAATTTATCCTCCAGGTAGGTGATGGACCGGCAAACAAGGCAGTAAACGCTGGAGGAGAAGATTGCTGGGGCAGTAACGATGAGTGGACAAAGCGGGAGGGTGGTGGGGGTGGTGGTGGAGAGAACAGGGTGGGGATAGGGAGAGAGATGGGGGTGGGAGGGGAAAGGACAGATGTCAAGTTAATTCAAAAGAACCAGCACTCTAGACAGCCTTTGGTCTGTCATCATTAGAAACAAGGTGGCTAGTAAAATTGTCGTTTCTTCACAAGATGAGAAATGGAAAATTACCATTAACGTAGTGGAGAGAGTCAGAGACAGAGAGAAATATGTGTGTGTGTGTGTGTGTGTGTGTGTGTGTGTGTGTGTGTGTGTGGTGTGTGTGTGCACGTGTAAAAGATAGAAAAAGAGATAGTGCGTGTGCGTGTGAGTGAGAGAGAGAAAGATGGGGGTGGGAGTAGAAATGAAATGTCAAATTAGTTCAAAAGAACCCCAAACTCAGACAGCCTTTTTAGCCTGTCATCATTAGAAACTAGGTGGCTACTAAATTTGTCGTTTCTTGAAAAGATGAGAAATGCGAGATTACCATTAACATAGTGGAAAGAGGCAGAGACAGAGAGAAGTGTGTGCGCCTGCAAGAGAGAGAGAGAGAGAGAGAGAGAGAGGGGGGGAGATGGAGTATTCGTTTGTGTGTATGTGAGAGAGACAGACAAATTGATTGATTGATTGATTGATTGTTGCTTTAGGTCCAGCGGACTCTTCCGAGCCAAATCAGGACCGGACAACCCCCGATCCGCATAAAAGATCTGCTGAAACAACCCTAATGGGAAAACTGAATGCCCTCCACCGGCCAGTCACTTTACAATAAAGACATCCCACGCAGGGGACGGCTGAGGCTTTACCCCAACTAATCGAACCCCGGTTACAAAAACAAAATAGAATACAAACATCATTATAAATTATCAACAAAACACATACATATAAAATGCCTATATTGCTAAATAATAACATCATAGGAAGCCCTAGTGACCACCCGGCAGAAAGCGTCCAATAGTCCCAAGCTGATCCAACAGACCTCATACACAAACAAGGAGTCTTGTCCAGGAAGAGTTTTCAAGAAAAAAAGGTAGGTCATTGATCTAGCGAAGAAGAAGATAGTATAGCAGAGTGATAGGACAGAGCAGGAATGGGAAAGAGCAAATGAGGAAGACAGCGACAGTGGGAATTTAAAGCACTAAATTTCCAGAAAGTGGGGATACTATTTATACTGAAACCCCCGGCACTCCAACGGGGGTACTGCCGCAGTGAATCGGTCATGCCTATAAAGGAAAGACAGGTTTTCAACTGGGGCTTTCACTTTTCCCTTTATAGGTTAGAACAATCTACAGTGGCAAGTTTGCTCATGACCCCAAGGGGTAGACAGACAATAGAGACTGACAGACACAGAGACTGACAATGACTAAGTAAAGACATCGATAATAAAATGCGTGCGCGCACACACACACACACACACACACACACACACTCACACAGACCTGTTGACAGAGTCCGGCGACCTAAGTCAGAGAGTCAACGTCAGACAATTTAAGTAAAAGTCCGAAAGTCGACGTCAGGCAACCCAAGTCAAAGTCCGATAGTCAACGTCAGAAAACCTAAGTCAAAATCACGCTCTAAGTCAAACGTCAGAGTCAAAATCAGACAAATATAAGTCCAAGGCTGGCAGACTCCAAACCAAACCGACAAAAGAGTCCACATCAGACTACGTGAGACAAAGTCTGAGAAAGACTTTGGTTCAGCAAACAAACAAAACATATACAGTGGACGGAGAGGAGAGAGTGGAAATGTAAGACATTAACATCTGAAAGCGCCTGACAGGGCTGATGAACCCTGGGGCAGACGGCACAGATTGCAAATGGTCAACTCCAAAACCAGGGCTGACGTAAAATTCCCCAATGTACCATCAAGCCTGCACGCGACAGCCAAGTTGAATCATCCACCCAAAACTGTTTCATAGTTTTACAATCTCAGCCAAAACGAACACTGAAACCGGTTAACTTCAAGTCTATTTTTAAAAAAAAACTAAAATGTTTATAATACTAAAATTGAGAGTGACGGAAGGCCCCCCCCCTCCCCCCCCCCATCCACTGTACTATTTTCGCTTGAACGCGAAAGCCAAGTTGGGGAATCCGACAAAACCTGTCTCAAAGTCTCTCTCTCTCTCTCTCTCTCTCTCTCTCTCTCTCTCTCTCTCTCTCTCTCACACACATGTACACTCACACACACCCTCCTCTTCATCCCCATTCTTCCCTCTCTTCCTCTCTCTTTCTCTCTCTGGTCCTGTTCTTGTTCCATGGACTCTTATTCACACTTTTCTGCTATCCTATGCACCAACGGGAATCCCTCATGTAAGAGGAGTGAAGCATACTTCCGGTTTCTTTCTCCGCGTATTGTTTATCCGAGTGTTTTGAGTGAGTTATTATCAAATATTCAAGAATATGTCGAATCACATGAGAAAGCGTTAATGGGAGCATAAAAGAGAAAGTGTTGCAGAGAATGCCTGATGGATTTGAAGTCCCAGTTGTGACAGTCAAGTTTACAGCGGGAAGACAACATGTGTCACTGGCCACCTGTATCGTACCCAGGCTCACATAGTCAACTACTTCGTGTTTTGTGAAGGTTGCAACGGCGAAGCTATGGAAAACTACAAGAGTCTTCAGGTCCTGTTTCACTTTCTGTCGATGATCGTTCTTTAATCGTTGTATCGCTAGCTCTTCCATCTGACGACTGGCGATTGTTTTTGCATCTTTTCACTGAGCATGTACTTCCTCCACCGTTTTTATACTTATCCCACTCGTTTTCTGGCTCTAACAATCGTCGTTTTCGGCAATTTGCCATATTTAAAAGTCACGCATCAAGCTTTGAGAAAAGCAAAACAAGCCAGACCGGAACTTGGTTTCACTCATAACCTCGTTTTGATTTATAATGGCGATACCCACGAGTTTTTATGAGAGGTGCCGGAAAGTTGTGAATATCCGTACTACGCTAACCCCACGCTCTGTTCTCTGCTGCTACCACTAAATCAATCGCTGACAAGACAAACACGCCGGTCACGTGAAGCACGTGCTGGGCGCGCGCCATATTCATGAGGTCGAAATGTGATACACAGGTGCTTCTTGCCCTAATGAGACACAGGGAGTTTGACTAACAAGCTCAATAACCTGTTACGAGCAAGCACTAAATAGACGACACACACTCATCAGAATATATTATTCACATATAAACAATTAGAATAATAATGTTACTCCTGTACTCCTTGGAGTATGTAAACCGAGGTATATAGTTGTGCACTCCGGAATTCCGTCGCACGGTCTTTAAAGATCATGTTCCCGTAACGTTCATGTCCTAAACGAGTTAGATAAGTTAGCTATTAATTGCGTACAGGTTCCAGCGGACTGCAAAGAGCCGAATCAGCACCATAAAATTTGGACCACAATTTGGTTGAAAGAGGACTCACCTCTGATCCGTATGAAAGCTCTGCTGAAACAATGCAAGTGGTGAATGCCAGATCATAAACACATCCAGCAATGCAAGGGGTGAATGCCGGATCATAAACACATCCAGCAATGCCAGTGGTGAATGCCAGATCATAAACACATCCAGCAATGCAAGGGGTGAATGCCAGATCATAAACACATCCAGCAATGCCAGTGGTGAATGCCAGATCATAAACACATCCAGCAATGCAAGGGGTGAATGCCGGATCATAAACACATCCAGCAATGCAAGGGGTGAATGCCGGATCATAAACACATCCAGCAATGCCAGTGGTGAATGCCAGATCATAAACACATCCAGCAATGCAAGGGGTGAATGCCGGATCATAAACACATCCAGCAATGCAAGGGGTGAATGCCAGATCATAAACACATCCAGCAATGCCAGTGGTGAATGCCAGATCATAAACACATCCAGCAATGCAAGGGGTGAATGCCGGATCATAAACACATCCAGCAATGCCAGTGGTGAATGCCAGATCATAAACACATCCAGCAATGCAAGGGGTGAATGCCGGATCATAAACACATCCAGCAATGCAAGGGGTGAATGCCAGATCATAAACACATCCAGCAATGCAAGGGGTGAATGCCGGATCATAAACACATCCAGCAATGCCAGTGGTGAATGCCAGATCATAAACACATCCAGCAATGCAAGGGGTGAATGCCGGATCATAAACACATCCAGCAATGCAAGGGGTGAATGCCGGATCATAAACACATCCAGCAATGCCAGTGGTGAATGCCAGATCATAAACACATCCAGCAATGCAAGGGGTGAATGCCGGATCATAAACACATCCAGCAATGCCAGTGGTGAATGCCAGATCATAAACACATCCGGCAAGCACTAGGTCCCTACTCCCTCCAGTCCCCGGTCGCCTAAACTGTACTCAGTTGTATGGGGGTCTCTGACGGCTTCAGTTAGATCCTGCCTCGGCCAGCGCCTAAAGAAGTTCTCGAAAACGCCATTTATGAACGGTAAAATACATTTTGTCGTTTCAAAGTGTTTTATGTTTGTTTATATATATATATATATATATATATATATATATATATATATATATATATATATATATATATATAGATAGATAGATAGATAGATAGATAGATAGATATATTTGTTTTTATATATATATATATATATATATATATATATATGTTACACTCAGTTCGATGTTGGTGTTTTCTATCAGTATCTGATTCAGCCCCGATGCTTGAATTCCTGATAGTTGTGTAACTCAGATTCGTTTATTCACACAGCCCGTCCAAACAGCATACAAGTCACAAAGTCGACGTATGAAGTTTTCCACTTTTATTCAGCACACACCAACAACTGCATACAATTCTCAATTCAACTCAACAACTTTCACAGCAACTTTCCAAATCACTATCAACAACTTTTCTCTCTACAACAATCTCGGCACACGATTAAATAACCTCTCTCTTTTCCGGAAAGATTTCGAATACCGTAGAAATGACGTACTGCCACCAATCGAACTAAAGATCGTCATCACTGACTTACGTCAATACACATTTTCTCTACTTCCGGGAACATTCACGACCTTCGGTATCCATCGGGAAATTTCTATAGGAAGTAAACACTCAGATCCAGAAACTTCTACAGTAATATCGACCAAAGCAAATTATCAACGTTATACAAAGCCTCTCCTAACAACAATGCAAACTCAAATCAAAGGTAAATAAACTCCATTATTGAATACTTTGCAAATCGAAACGATTAGATCTATCGTGCGCGCTTTAGACACACTTTCGTTCGTTTCAACGTAACATAACCCCCCACTCAAGAAGAAATTTACCTAATTTCTTTCAACAACGTTGAAACGTAATGCACAAACAAAGTCCTCAATTGAAACTTATTTCATACTGTCTGAATACTGTCAATGTTCTCAGTTCATTCACACAGAGTCAATGGTTTTCATCTTCAAATCTGCCTGGATATTGTCAATGTTCACAGTTCATTCACACAAGGTCAATGTTTCTCATCTGCAAGTCTGTTTAGATATTGCCAATGTTCTCCACACAGTCAATGTTCTTTCAACCGCAAGGAAACGACGCCCTCGTCAGTTGCGGTCGTCATCGGCCCAGGGTCAAAGACGATGATCACGTGGGCTTCCCTGGAATCAGTGCGTCCTCCGTTGTCTCCTTCTTCCATCGGATGTCCGACGCAGTCGACGTTGTCAGCTCCCAGGATGCATTCGCTGGGTCTCACGGTCAGGTTGGCTTCTGCGGGACGGTGGAACAGCTCCCTCATGGTCTGCAGGTGCTCCTTCCAGGTCTGGGTGTGGACTTCATGTTCGACCAAAGTCGTAGAGCCTGGGACATCATTGAAGTTATGGGGAAACTCGCCCATAAGGTCCTCGAGCTCCAACGTTTGACCTTCCGTCAAGCTCGGTCCTAGCTTAACATCGTCGATGCCTTCTTTGCTGTGGAAGTCCCCCAGTTCCAACAGTTCTTCGCTGTCAAAGCTGTCGTCGGTCACAGCTGCTGTCGCTGCCTGTACAGTCTCCAATGGCCTTTCCACATACAGCTTAAGGAGGTTGGCGTGGTATATTTTGGAATGCTGGCCGACCTTCACCTTATAGTCGTTGATCCCCACCACGGTCTCCACTTCGTACGGGCCTTTCCACTGCATCAGCAACTTATTATGATCAGTAGGTAGCAGCACCAGCACTTTGTTGCCAGGTTTAAACTTCCTGTTCACAGCCCTACGGTCATAGTAGTGCTTTCCACAGTCCTGGGACTTCTTCAGGTTTTCTCTGGCTATATCGAGAGTCTGCTCCAGCTTCTCCCGTAGCTCAAACACGTACTGGTAGCTGTTCTTCACCTCTGGGGTGTCTACTTCTTTCGTCCACAGTTCTTTTAGGATGTGCATCGGCCCTCGGATGGTTCTTCCGTACAGCAGCTCGAACGGAGAAAAGCCGGTGGACTCCTGCGGTACTTCTCTGTAGGCGAAAAGTAAGGCGTTGATATAGCGATGCCATTGTCTGGGCTGCTCGCTGCACAGTTTCTTCAGGGTGGACTTCAGCGTAGCATTGAACTTTTCGACGTGCCCGTTGCACATTGGATGGTAGGGTGTCGTAGTCAAATGCCGGATGCTCAGCAGTCTGTTGACCTCCTTCATACAGTCAGAGACGAACTGTGTCCCGAGGTCTGTCAGAATTTCTTCAGGCACTCCAAGTCTACTGAACATGTCCACTAGTGCCTCTGCTACAGTTTCAGTGTCAATCTTCTTCAGTGGCACTGCTTCTGGGTACCGAGTCGCATAGTCTACTAAAGTCAGTACCCATCGATGACCTTCTTCACTCGGAGGTCTTATTTCGCCGATTAAGTCTAAGGCCACCCTCTTGAAAGGTCGGTCGACCAGAGGCATCCTCTGCATAGGCACTTTCGGGACCCTTCCTCGAGGTATGGTCTTCTGGCAAATGTCACATGATCGGCAGAAACGGCTGACGTCCGCATGAAGTCCTGGCCAGTAGAACACCGCCTGGATTCTATCCGACGTCTTCTTGATACCCAGGTGACCTCCCATGATTGAGTCATGCGCTACTTCCATCACCTGGCGCCTTAGGGGTAACGGTACCAAGACTTGACGTAGTGGTTTCCCTCCGTTGACCCTCGGGTGCTGGGAGATTCGATACAGGATCTTGGCCTTCACCTCAAAATAGACCGTACCACTGCCTTTGGTCACGTGGTCTTGGCGGTTCCTGTACTTGTTTAAAGTGCTATCAGCTTCCTGGAGCTGGATCAGCTTATCTCTGTCCACGATGGCAGCTTTGGAGTTGTCGGCGACCTTCAGTGGCGTAGACGTCTTGTCTCTCTTGGCCTGGGCCCTGGTAGTAACAGCACCGACGATCTCTGGTCGGCAGGGCTGAGCCGGAGTAACCACATTGTCCCGTAGCAGCTCTGTAAGGTCTCCATCGGGAAATGGCAATGGATCCTCCTCCACAACTTCGACGCGTTGGATTGAGGCAGGACTCCACTCTGGATCGGGGTCGTCGGGTCGTCTCGCGCCGTCGATATTCCCGATCATCAAATCATACAGCGGCTTCTTCAGGCAAACCGCTTCGACTTCGCCTATGTAGAAAGGGGTGTTGACATGAATCTTCGCAACTGGCGCTCTCACACATTTGCTGTCGGCCATAAGTGTCCATTTTGAATCGCCAGTGAACTGTTCTTTAGCGATTAGGTCTTCTCTGACTGTCACGACCCACACTCAGTTTGAACTTTATATTGTTGTTTGTAGATAAGTGGTCTTCTCGCAAGTGCCTATGAATCATCGTTTTGTGTGCCTTTGGATAAGCCGGGACAAAAGTAAATGAAAAGTGTGACGTAACTTATTGTCGTAGAAAAGAGGAAATGACGAAAGAGAAGAAGACAGGTTTTTGGTCGTTACAGAGAGGTCCCAGGAACAGTGAATCTAGGAGCAGTGTGTTGAATCGTTTTTCGTCCCTGCTAATCCTTTATCCGTCAACTGTACGCTTAAGGAAATACGTACGTGATATCCTCACGTAGCGGTGCCCTACGACAAGAACTTGAGTTTTCACCAGAAGTCGTTTGAGAACGATGAGGGAGAAAGAGTTCGACCTTGAAACTGGTGCAAGTTCGACTGTTTGTTTTAGTCAATGAAGATCGAGACGACTAGTAGACCTGACCGTTGACCTACCTGTACCAAAAGGAATGCTGCGGATGAAGAGACGTATCCGACCTTAGCCGCATCACCGTATCCACGGGTAGTTGAGTAAGTGTGGACTTGGGTGTTTTCACTGGCTAGTCGGGTGTCTCTTTGTTGTCATTTATTTCTGTGGTCCGTATTTTGTCGTGTCATTGTTGGTTATCATTATGTTGTGGGGCTAAAATATTATGGGGAAGTATTATACTCGAATAAGTGATACCATATTTATTACAATCATTATTCTTCCAAGCATACAACACATTCAAGGTTGCAGTCATTCATTCATACATGCGTTAGATTTACATTTGTGATTGTTACAATACAAGAGTTAGCGATTATTATTATTAAGGAAAATGGTTGAGTTTTCAATTGCATCAGGAAGCATGTATAAATTGTTACTCAAATTCTTAGAAGATTTTGTATGGGTTATGTTGCAGTGTACCTTTCGCTTTTTGCCTTTGGTTTCATCTTCAACTTCGATTTTACCTTCAACTTCAACTTTAACTTCGACTTTGTTTTTGGTTTTACCATCACTTTTCACCGATTGTATTATAATAGACTTTTTGCCAGTGAACTTTTTGCCTTCGCTTCTTCACCACAGACTTTGAAATATTGGATGACCACGGCGGATGCATCTAATCGTAGCAGCTACAGTCCCAGTGACATTCGAGGTGTATGCACTTATCGATTACATCTAGTGCATTGACAATTTTTAGTTTATTTGCCTACTGTGTTCCCGGGACATATATACATTTCACTCCTGCGTTGAGCGAGTTCATGCTCTAGTGTCTTCGGGACGTTTTTGTTATTATGCAATTTCGTATTGCAAAGGTTTGATCGCAGGAGTGTGATATGTATTTGTAAAACGGGACTTGTGAACTGAAATCGTTATAACAGTAGTAGCAACAAATTTGTAAACAGTGCATAGGTTGTGTGCGAACAATGAGTGAACAGTAGAAAAGGAAAACAAAGAGACTGAACGAGAATACTGTGTAGAACCATTTAATTTATTTAAAACAAAGAACATTTCATTCTGTCGTTTGATTTTATCACCTTTATAAATTTTAGTTATTCATTTACGACTCCATGTTATGTTCATGTGAATAAATTGTTGTTTTATTTTGCCAACGTAATACTTGTCTCTATCTATTCATCCGTTGTTCACGTATGGTTGCATACACTGCTCAGAGTTCCCCTTTATGGTAAGAGAAACGAAGGACCGTAAGGGGGGGCTTTGACATATTTGGTGGCAGCGGTGGGATCGAACGGATGAATGGAGGAGATAGAATTACGTTGACATTGTTGTGTTATACCATACAATCAGAGTAAGTGACGTGGGTGGTTGGCGGGTGCTGGAGCGTTTTGAATCGCGTGGGCGCACTTAGAGCACCCGACAGTAATAAGGTAGGCAACCAAGCCCACACTTTACTATAATACAACTTAGTGTCATCTGAGCCAAACCGTGGTATAACTGTTGAGCTATTTGAACTCTGAGATATATAGTTGGTAAATAGATTTGTTGTTTACCAATTATACAAGAAAAGGTGGTCGGCTAGCAAAATGTCCGCCACCCGGAAAGGTACAAAACGTGCTGGAGCCAAGAAAACGATTGGTGGGGAAGGGACATCGATCACCCCTAGCAGCGACTCAGCCGATATTGTACTGGGAGCATCGGGAGAAGCGACCATGTCCAGTTTGACGAGAGAAGAGACTCTGAGTACGTCTGTCTTAGGTTTCCCTCGCATGGCGGTAGCCGTAGAACCGTCAAGGAACCAAGAGACGTCCGAAGTGATTGACGTATCCGTGAAGTATAGAGAATTAGGTATGAGCCTAGGCCTGCGAGAAGAGGCGCTAGCGAGATTTGTCGTGGATGGCATCCAAAAGGAAGAAGAACGAAGAGAGCGAGAAGAAGACAGACGTCTAATGGAGAGGAAAATGGAAGAAGAGCGAAAGGAAAAAGAAGAAGAACGTCGCCGACGCGAAGAGGAAAAAGAAGAAGAACGTCGCCGACGCGAAGAGGAAAAAGAAGAAGAACGTCGCCGACGTGAAGAAGAAAAAGAAGAAGAACGTCGCCGACGAGAAGAAGAAAAGGAAGACAGACGTCTAATGGAGAGAAAAATGGAAGAAGAACGTCGCCGACGAGAAGAGGAAAGAGAAGAAGACAGACGTCTGATGGAGAGGAAAATGGAAGAAGAACGTCGCCGACGAGAGGAAGAGAAAGAAGAAGAACGTCGCCGACGCGAGGAAGACAAAGAAGAAGAACGAAGATCATTAGAAATCAGAATGGAGGCAGAGAAAGAACGGATGAAAATGCAGATGGAGGTGATCAGAGAAGAACGCGAAGTTTTCGCTGACCGTTCAACTCGTAGAGAACATCATGATGGTTACCGACTGAAAATTCACCCTTTCGATGGTAGAGAAGACATCGAAGCTTATCTGCGTCATTTTGAACTCATAGCTGAATCACAAGGATGGAATAGAGATTGCTGGGCAGCAAGGTTGTCTCCACTATTGTCAGGAGAAGCGCGCGATACGTATTTGCGTCTGACACCCGAACAGGCTCAAGATTTTGAAGAAGTACGCAACGCGCTGTTACGTCGTTTTCGCCGCGATGCGGAATGGTATCGCCGACAGTTCCGAGAGACCAAGAAAGAACAAAATGAAACTTTTCCGCAATTTCTCATCCGGTTGCAGACGTCTGTAGAAAGATGGTTTTCCTTGGCAGACAAAGACATCGATGACGCGAAGTCTGTGTTAGACATGTTTTTGGCTGAACAGATATATTCAGTAATGAATCCTGAGCTCGAGATGTTCGTGCGTGAACGATTGCCGACAGACGCCGCACAAGCAGCCGAATATGCTCAACTGCATTTGGACGTAAAACGAGCCGTATCCCGAGGACCTGTTTTCCAAAGAGCGAGTCCACGAACACCGAGCAGTCAACCCGAGCGTAGACCGAACGAGTCACAAACGAGATTGAGGGAACCTATTAGGAGACCAGTTGTCGGTAGAGATGAAAGAGACAGGAGGAATTCAGACGAGTGCTATAAGTGTGGGGGTAAGGGGCACTTCGCCAGGCAATGCATGAAAACGCATGCAGTCAGTCAGGTTACAATTGCGACCGACACACTACCGATCTATACTCCGCCAATAGACGTCCGATCTATTAAACCCTATAACCCGTGGAGTGAGGGTCGGATCAACGAAAATACAGTACGCATCATGCGTGATACTGGAGCAGAGATGGGAGCAGTTGCTTCAAAATGGGTCAAACCTGAAGATTACACAGGGAGGAGTGTTGAAGTGTACTTAGCAGACCAGACAAAAACAGGAAAGTACCCTACAGCATGGGTGAAACTTGAATCAGGCTTTGTGACAGGGACTGTTGAACTGTTCGTCCTTGACCACATGGGACCTGACATTCTTCTGGGTAACTGGATTACATTTTCATCTGGTTACCGAAGCCCAGTTACCATTGATGGTAGTGAATGTGCCGTGGCAGCAGCAGTCGAAACAAGAGGACAAATAGAACGTGAAAAACGAGCGACAGTACCTTTGCAGGTATCGAAAACTCTAGGAGTGGAAGTCACACCGACAGAGTTGGCTGCATTGCAAGAAGAAGACGATAGTCTTAAAAAAGTTCGAGCGTTGGCTGATGCCCAGAGCGAACTGAAGTCAGGAAATGCTACAGTAAAATTCACGCGAAAGAAAGGGTTACTATACAGGTTGCATCAGTTGCGAGGAGTGGGGACATCGCAGCTAGTAGTTCCCAAGAAACTACGAAAAGAAGTCATGAGGCTAGCTCATGATCCTCCCATGGCAGGACACCTAGGAGGAAAACGAACTCGCGAACGTATATGGAATACGTTTTTCTGGCCAGGTATGTGCGCAGACGTTCGCAGGTACTGTGCATCATGCATTGAATGCCAGAGAGTGACACCAAGGGGTCGAGTCAGCAAGGTACCCCTACAAAAGATGCCTTTGATGGACGAACCATTCCAAAGAGTGGCTATCGACATTGTAGGTCCGATTGCACCAAAGTCGGAACAAGGTAACCAATACATTTTGGTAGTTGTCGACTACGCTACACGATACCCAGAAGCAGTTCCGTTGAAAAGAATTGACACTGAAAAAGTAGCAGAGGCTCTGTGGACCATATGGTCGAGGGTAGGCATCCCTCGTGAAATACTAACCGACAGGGGGACGCAGTTCATGTCAGCAGTCATGGATGAAATGAACAGATTGTTGGCCATCCATGGAAAAGCCACCACACCCTACCACCCTCAGTGTAACGGGCTGGTTGAGCGGTTTTAACGGCACTCTGATGACCATGCTGAGAAAACTGACTACAGAACAGCCACGGATGTGGGACCGGTACATACCAGCTCTTCTTTTCGCCTACCGAGAGGTACCTCAAGAGGCTACTGGATTTTCACCGTTTGAGCTATTATACGGAAAAACAGTCAGAGGACCGATGGCCGTGTTGAGAGAGCTATGGTCGAAGGAGATTGCTGCTGAAGAAGTGAAAGTAAGCAGTGAATACGTAGTCGATCTACGCAATCGCATCGAGGAGACGTGCCAGATAGCAAAAGAACATATGAAAGGTGTTGCAGAGCGCCAGAAACACTACTTTGACCGAAAAGCGAAACCCAGGGTCTTCAAAGCAGGCGACAGAGTGTTGCTGTTGCTACCCACTAAACATAATAAACTCCAAATGGCTTGGCAAGGACCCTATGAAGTCATAGAAAAAGTTGGCGAATGCGATTATCGCATATCAGTAGGACGGAAAACTAAACTCTTCCACGTCAATCTGCTGAAAGAATACAGAGAAAGAGTGACAGTCGATGCAGTAGTGACAGAAGACGATCAATGGAAAGAAGAACAAGTGGGCAACGACATTCCAACGTGTCCGTTAGTGGCGACCGAGGGTCCGAAAGATGTACACGTTGACCCAGAATGTCCAGAAATTCATGAGGACATCCTAAACATAGTGTCAGACTATGCAGACATTTTCACTGATTTCCCTTTACGATGCACCTTGGATACGTGCGAGATAAAGATGATCAATGAAGAGCCAGTCCGTACAAGACAATACCCTTTACCTCATTCGCAAATGCAGGTGGTGAAGGATGAAGTAGAAACGATGATGAAATTACGGGTCATTGAGAGAGCAACGTCACCGTATAGCTCACCGATTGTGCTAGTGAAAAAAAAAGATGGACAAATACGATTTTGCGTTGATTTTCGCAAAATGAATCGTAACATCGTCTTCGACGCTGAGCCTCTACCTGATATCGATTTTTTGTTCGCGAAGCTCGCAAAAGCGAAATACCTGAGCAAAATAGATTTGTCAAAAGGGTATTGGCAAATCCCAATGAAAAAAGAGGACAAAGAAAAGACAGCGTTCACCACTCCTGAAGGTCAGTTCCAGTGGTGCGTGATGCCTTTTGGATTGAAGACTGCCGGAGCTATATTTTCCCGAATGATGCGGAAGTTATTGGCACCCCTTCACATGCCTGAAATAGACAACTTCATGGATGATTTGATGATAGCTACTCAAACAAAAGAAAGGCATTTGGAATGTCTAAGAGCGTTGTGTCAGAGACTCCGCGAAGTGCAGCTAGCTGCAAGACCGTCAAAATGTTTCATAGGATTTCAGAGTTTGGAGTATCTGGGACACATGGTAGGGCGAGGTAAGATTCAACCAGACCGTCAGAAAATGGATCGCATCGGAGAAACGTCACAACCAACTACAAAGAAACAAGTGAGGTCGTTTTTGGGGTTAGCGAGCTACTACAGGAGGTTTGTACCAAACTTTGCAGCCATAGCCGCACCTCTATCCGATCTGACGAAGGGAGGAAAAACAGGACCAGTCGCATGGACGGAAGCATGCGAAAGAGCTTTCAACACTTTGAAAGAAAGGTTGTGCTCTAGTCCTGTATGTTGTCTGCCAGATGGCGAAAAACCGTTTGTTTTGCAAACAGACGCGTCAGACACAGGTATTGGAGCAGTACTATGCCAAGATCAGGGTCACGGACTCCAACCAGTGGCTTGTGTCAGCCGGAAGTTAGTTGCCGCAGAAAAGAACTACTCAACGATTGAGAAGGAATGTTTAGCGTTGATTTGGGGACTTCAACGATTTCAGCAATATGTGTACGATCGGACAGTCATCGTACAAACTGATCACCAACCGCTGAAATACCTTCAGAAATCGAAAACTACCAGCAGCAGGTTGATGAGATGGGCGCTGTTGATGCAGTCGTTTCCACTGGTTATTGAAAGTATTCCTGGAAAGGAAAACGTCACTGCAGACTTTTTGAGCAGAAACGTGTAAGTCGTGAACTTTGAGTTTGAACAAAACCAAGGTTTTGTCTTGAGGGGGGGGGGGGTATGTCACGACCCACACTCAGTTTGAACTTTATATTGTTGTTTGTAGATAAGTGGTCTTTCTCGCAAGTGCCTATGAATCATCGTTTTGTGTGCCTTTGGATAAGCCGGGACAAAAGTAAATGAAAAGTGTGACGTAACTTATTGTCTTAGAAAAGAGGAAATGACGAAAGAGAAGAAGACAGGTTTTTGGTCGTTACAGAGAGGTCCCAGGAACAGTGAATCTAGGAGCAGTGTGTTGAATCGTTTTTCGTCCCTGCTAATCCTTTATCCGTCAACTGTACGCTTAAGGAAATACGTACGTGATATCCTCACGTAGCGGTGCCCTACGACAAGAACTTGAGTTTTCACCAGAAGTCGTTTGAGAACGATGAGGGAGAAAGAGTTCGACCTTGAAACTGGTGCAAGTTCGACTGTTTGTTTTAGTCAATGAAGATCGAGACGACTAGTAGACCTGACCGTTGACCTACCTGTACCAAAAGGAATGCTGCGGATGAAGAGACGTATCCGACCTTAGCCGCATCACCGTATCCACGGGTAGTTGAGTAAGTGTGGACTTGGGTGTTTTCACTGGCTAGTCGGGTGTCTCTTTGTTGTCATTTATTTCTGTGGTCCGTATTTTGTCGTGTCATTGTTGGTTATCATTATGTTGTGGGGCTAAAATATTATGGGGAAGTATTATACTCGAATAAGTGATACCATATTTATTACAATCATTATTCTTCCAAGCATACAACACATTCAAGGTTGCAGTCATTCATTCATACATGCGTTAGATTTACATTTGTGATTGTTACAATACAAGAGTTAGCGATTATTATTATTAAGGAAAATGGTTGAGTTTTCAATTGCATCAGGAAGCATGTATAAATTGTTACTCAAATTCTTAGAAGATTTTGTATGGGTTATGTTGCAGTGTACCTTTCGCTTTTTGCCTTTGGTTTCATCTTCAACTTCGATTTTACCTTCAACTTCAACTTTAACTTCGACTTTGTTTTTGGTTTTACCATCACTTTTCACCGATTGTATTATAATAGACTTTTTGCCAGTGAACTTTTTGCCTTCGCTTCTTCACCACAGACTTTGAAATATTGGATGACCACGGCGGATGCATCTAATCGTAGCAGCTACAGTCCCAGTGACATTCGAGGTGTATGCACTTATCGATTACATCTAGTGCATTGACAATTTTTAGTTTATTTGCCTACTGTGTTCCCGGGACATATATACATTTCACTCCTGCGTTGAGCGAGTTCATGCTCTAGTGTCTTCGGGACGTTTTTGTTATTATGCAATTTCGTATTGCAAAGGTTTGATCGCAGGAGTGTGATATGTATTTGTAAAACGGGACTTGTGAACTGAAATCGTTATAACAGTAGTAGCAACAAATTTGTAAACAGTGCATAGGTTGTGTGCGAACAATGAGTGAACAGTAGAAAAGGAAAACAAAGAGACTGAACGAGAATACTGTGTAGAACCATTTAATTTATTTAAAACAAAGAACATTTCATTCTGTCGTTTGATTTTATCACCTTTATAAATTTTAGTTATTCATTTACGACTCCATGTTATGTTCATGTGAATAAATTGTTGTTTTATTTTGCCAACGTAATACTTGTCTCTATCTATTCATCCGTTGTTCACGTATGGTTGCATACACTGCTCAGAGTTCCCCTTTATGGTAAGAGAAACGAAGGACCGTAAGGGGGGGCTTTGACACTGACGATGACCCCACTGCAGCCAGAGTCTCTTAAAACAGTCACTTCATGATTTCCGACGCGTCCCTTGGAAACAGGCATGTTCTGTACGGTCACCGCTGCGCTGGCGACGACGGGGATGGATTTTCCGTTGGCAAGGAGAAGTTGGCCATCGGTCATGCACTCTTGCACGTCCGCAGGAGTAGCTGTGCGCTTGGTCTCACTCGGAAGAATGACGCTCCCGCCGCACACTTGATGGTCAGATCTACTGGTTTGCCGTTGATTGGAGAACCGCCTCTGCCGGTTGCCCGCCGCTGAATTGTCCGTACTGCTCCGCTGTCCGCTACTTTTGTTTTGAGGACAGTTAGCCGCTCTGTGGTCTGTAGCGTTGCAGGTGAAACAGCCCCTTGAATGCCCTTCCCTGGGAGGAGGCGTGGAGTCTGTCTGTCTCTGGCTCGTCTGGCTTCCTTGGATCTGGTTCCCATGGTTTGCAGTCTTCTGAAAATGTTTCGTCGCGCTGGGTGGCCCCAGGGTTTTCCCATGAGCGATAAGATATCTTTCAGCAGCCTCAGTCACATCTTTAAGCGTCTGCAGCTTTTGTTCTTCTAAGTGGGTCGCTAGGTCCTTGTGACAGGCATTGAGAAATTGTTCTTTCACAATCAGGTCATGGAGACTGTCGTAAGACTTCATTTCGCCTGATAACTCCACCCACTTGTGTAGATATGACGACAGGCGCTCCACAAACTGCTTTGGCGTCTCGTCTGACTTAGGCCGGCATTCACGGAAGCGTTTACGGTAGCCCTTCTCTGTAAAGTTGTAGCACTGCAACAGGGCCTCTTTCAAGACGTCGTAGTTTTTGGCGTCATCGTTCGACAGTCTGGTGTAAACTTCGAGAGCTTGCCCCGTCAGAAGTGCACTCAGTCGAATTGCCCAGTCTTGAGGTTGCCAGTTAGAGCTTTCAGCGAACCTTTCGAATCTCGCCAGATAGCTGTCGATCTGGTCCTTTTCGTCGACGAACACTGGCAATTTTGGAGCCTTGAAGTCACTGATAACTTGTGGCGCGCGCTGCTGTTGTTGGATGCGCGCCATTTCTAATTGGAATTGACGCTCAGCCTCTAATCGTCTCTCTTCCATCTCGTCACGTCGACGCTTTTCTTCTCTTTCTTCTTGGCGACGCTGCTCTTCTCTCTCTTGACGTTGCTGTTCAATTTCTAGACGCTTCTGTTCTAATTCTATTTCTCTTTCTTCACGCCATATTCTCTCTTGAGACTTGACGTACTCCGTCAGCTGTTTGCCTTTTAGATTTAGTTCAACCCCTCTCTGCCAGAAGTCAGCCATTTTGATGCTTCTGGAAAGTTCTTTTCTAGAAAGTTCTTGACTGTAGAGTTCTTTTTCTGGAAAGTTCTTGACTGTGCTGTACCTTTCTAGACTGTTCTAGAACAGCACGCTTTCTGCAGTAGCGCTGATGCTTGTCACTAGTCGCCTTCGCTGACGCAGGCCCCGCTGTCCTCGTCGTATGCGACGCTGCACCACGCTGGTGTTGATGTATACGCTCCTGTGCTGAAGTATACGCGACGTCCGCTCGCCGCTCTCTGTAACACTGGCGATGTAGCTCCGAGACTGTCCCTCGACGTAGTCTTACGGCAGCTACGTAGTCCCGATCTGTTGTTCGCTCACGAAGCAACTCTTCAGCGACTACACGCCCTTGCAGTCAACCCGAATCTATCGGATGTAGTCCCAGTATGTTGGCCCCTCTCGACGCAACTCGTTGGCGGCTACCCTCGATGACTGCCTCTCGTAACGTTGACTCGCTTGTTGTAGCAGTTGAACCCTTGGCTATGGCGTGAATCGCGGCTTGACCTCCAAAATGTTACACTCAGTTCGATGTTGGTGTTTTCTATCAGTATCTGATTCAGCCCCGATGCTTGAATTCCTGATAGTTGTGTAACTCAGATTCGTTTATTCACACAGCCCGTCCAAACAGCATACAAGTCACAAAGTCGACGTATGAAGTTTTCCACTTTTATTCAGCACACACCAACAACTGCATACAATTCTCAATTCAACTCAACAACTTTCACAGCAACTTTCCAAATCACTATCAACAACTTTTCTCTCTACAACAATCTCGGCACACGATTAAATAACCTCTCTCTTTTCCGGAAAGATTTCGAATACCGTAGAAATGACGTACTGCCACCAATCGAACTAAAGATCGTCATCACTGACTTACGTCAATACACATTTTCTCTACTTCCGGGAACATTCACGACCTTCGGTATCCATCGGGAAATTTCTATAGGAAGTAAACACTCAGATCCAGAAACTTCTACAGTAATATCGACCAAAGCAAATTATCAACGTTATACAAAGCCTCTCCTAACAACAATGCAAACTCAAATCAAAGGTAAATAAACTCCATTATTGAATACTTTGCAAATCGAAACGATTAGATCTATCGTGCGCGCTTTAGACACACTTTCGTTCGTTTCAACGTAACAATATATATATATATATATATATATATATATATATATATATATATATATATATATATATATAGATAGATAGATAGATAGATAGATATATATATATATATATATATATATAGATAGATAGATAGATAGATAGATAGATAGATAGATAGATAGATAGATAGATAGATAGATAGATAGATAGATAGATAGATAGATAGATAGATAGATAGATAGATAGATAGATAGATAGATAGATATAGTCATCACTCTTCCTAAAAAAAGGTAACATTCCGGAATGTGAAAATTACCGCGCCATCAGCCATCCCAGCAAGGTCCTCCTGAAAATAATACTCAACAGGTTAAAACCCCAAGCAGAACAAATCATAGCTGAAGAACAAGCAGGATTTAGGGCAGGGCGAAGTACCACTGAACAGATTTTCAACCTCAGAATAATCTGCAAGAAATACCTTCAGCACCAACAACATCTATATCATGAGTTCGTAGACTTCAAAAAGTCGTTTGACTGCGTCTGGCATGCAGCTCTGTGGGCAACCATGAGAGTGTACAACATCAGCCCTAAACTTATTGAAGTCATCAAAAGCCTGTATGACAAGGCAACCAGTGCTGTCCTCCACAACAGTGCCATCTGAACAACAATCGGTGTGCGTCAGGGATGCACACTCTCTCCTCTCCAACACTCTTCAACATCTTCTTAGAGCGCATCATATCAGATACCCTTGCAGATCTCGAAAGCACAATCAGTATAGGGGGGAGAGCAATCTCCAAACTTCGTTTAGCGAATGGCATTGATGGATTGGCTGGAGAGGAACAAGAACTTGAACAGCTAGTACAGAGGCTTGACACCACCTCCAGAGCCTATGGAATGGAAATAAGTGCAGAGTAGACCAAAATGATGACAACAACACCAATGGCATCAACATGGACATTAAAGTCCAAGGCCAATCCCTCAACACAGTGCATAGCTTCAAATATTTAGGAGCCATTTTATCAGACAATGGGTCCCGACAGGAAGTCCTCTCCAGGATCGCACAAACAACTGCTGCCCTGGCGAGGTTGAAGCCAACTTGTCATCTCCATCTTCCTACATGCTTGCGAAACATGGACTCTCACAGCAGATCTACAACAAATAATACAAAGCATGGAGATAAGGTGCTACAGAAGACTTCTGGGCATTTCCTATACCCAGCACATCACCAACGACGAAATCCGGCAGACCATCACACAAGCCATTGGACAACACGATGACCTGCTCACAGTGGTGAAAAAACGGAAACTCCGATGGTAGGGCCACGTCACCAGATCATCAGGTCTTGCAAAGACCATCCAGCAAAGCACAGTGCAAGGAAATAGAAAAAAAGGAGACCGAAAAAGAGGTGGGAGGACAACATTCGAGAATGGACTGGTTTGACACTGAGCGAAACAATCAGGGTTGCTGAGGACAGGGAAAGATGGAGTACGCTGGTTATAGGACCATCTGTGGTGCCACTACGACCTCAGAGTTATGGGATTGATTGATTGATTGATTTATTGTTGCTTTAGGTCCAGCGGACTCTTCCGAGCCAAATCAGGACCGGACAACCCCCGATCCGCATAAAAGATCTGCTGAAACAACCCCAGTGGGAAAATTGAATGCCCTCCACCGGCCAGTCACTTTACAATAAAGACATCCCACGCGGGGGACGGCTGAGGGTTGACCTCAACTACGCGAACACCCCGGTTACAAAAACAAAATAGAATACAAACATCATTATAAATCATTAACCAAACACATACATATAAAATGCCTATAGTGCTAAATAGTACAATCATAGGAAGCCCGAGTGACCACCCGGCAGAAAGCGTCCAACACTCCCAAGCTGATCCAACAGACCTCATACACAAACAAGGAGTCTTGTCCATGAAGAGTTTTCAAGAAAAAAGGTAGGTCATTGATCTAGCGAAGAAGAAGATAGTATAGCAGAGTGAAGGACAGAGCAGGAATAGGAAAGAGTAAATGAGGAAGACAGCGACAGTGGGAATTTAAAGCACTAAATTTCCATAAAGTGGGGATACTATTTATACTGAAAACCCCCGGCACTCCAACGGGGGTACTGTTGCCGCAGTGAATCTGTCTTGCCTATAAAGGAAAGACAGGTTTTCAACTGTGGCTTTCACTGTTCCTTTTATAGGTTTGAACAATCTACAGTGGCAAGATTGCTCATGACCCCAAGGGGTAGAGTTATGGGATAGGATAGATATATAGATATATACGAGTTGGGAGGACACCATTCGAGAATGGATTGGCTTGACACGGTGCGAAGACATAAGGGTTGCTGAGGACAGAGAAAGACGGTGTACGCTGGTTAAACGACCATATGTTGTGCCCCAACGACTTTCGATTTACGGGATAGGATAGGATAGAGATATAGATATATATTAAACAACTAGTCATGAGGAGTCATAGTAATGAATATAATAACCGTTGATTTTGAAAGGTTATACCAAACTTCTGTTATGAAAAGTAAGCGCAGACAATCCTAAACACTGGAATTTGTTATCGTGCTTAATGGACTAAACCACACGTCCAATTTCCCGTTCATCTCATGCAAAATCTACAGGTAATTAACCTCTTACGTGTGCGTAAAGTTTAATCGGCCAGGCAATTCGTTGGGGTCGGGTGGCTGGTGGTTGCGGAACTGCGTGTGTGTGTGTGTGTGTGTGTGTGTGGGCGCGCGCGTGCTTGTCTGTGTGCGTACTTGTGTGTGTACGTGTGGGTGTGTGCGTGCTTGTGTGTGTGTGCGTGTGTGTGTGTGTGTGTTCTCTAGACAGGTGAGCTGGTCAACCAGGTGAGTTGGGAGCGGATTTTGTCCAATCAATACCTTCCTCTCCGGGATTATGTTTAATTGGCGAACAACTAATTAGTGGAAAATTCCATTAGCTAAGGGAACAAAGGCAGAGGAGGGAGGTTGATGTGAGCGAGGGAAGAGCAGCACAAGGGAGTGGGGGAGGGGGGAGGGGGGAGTGGAGAGAGAGGAGAAAGAAAATGGGGTTGATGGGTTGAAAAGGTATGGCGGCAGAGAGAGAGAGAGACAGAGACAGAGAGAAACAGACAGACGGACAGCGACAGTGACAGACACAGAGAGAGAGAAAAAAAGAGAGAGAAAGAGAGAGAGAGAGAGAGAGAGAGAGAGAGAGAGAGAGAGAGAGAGAGAGAGAGAGAGAGAGAGAGAGAGAGAGAGCGCCCTTGTAAATGAAAACGAACGGCAGCTGCGGACTCGCTAATGCAGTACTCGTGCCCTTGGGGATGAGAAAAACAAACTGTAACATTTCTTCTGTGAGACCCTAATTTATGTTATAAAGCCCGAGTCGCTTCAACTGCAAGAATAAAGACATGAACAGTACTGATAACAGAAGTGACAGAATAAATATTTAAAAAAATAGTTATGCCCGCCTGACAAAGTGAAGAAGAAAAACACACCACCAAAACCCCGCTGCAGCTTCAAGAAGAATAAGAATACTGTTGTTTTGCACCAAATTACAATTTAAACTTATTTTTGAAAAATTGTACTCGTTGCCTGACCAAAATTACGAACAAGCAGCCCTCTTGAGCTTCAAGTAAAATAAGAATACAGTTACAAGCAGGGACAATGTTACACAATTTAGAACAATTACGCTTGCTGTCTAGACTGGAAGCTACTAAACAGGCGGGGAAAATAACACTGAAAACGATCGCGAAGAGGGTGAGAAAGGAAAAAGAAACAGGACGGGAGATGAAGAAACTAAAAAAAATCTATTAAAACTGAAATTGTCTGTAACTCAATACGAACACTGGTTATATCCACCACTCCTCCATTATTTCTCCTTCTCTATACTCCCACCCTTCTCCACCCTCCGAACTTTCTTCCACCCTCTTCCCTTTCTCCCTCCCTCGCCTCACCCTCCCTCCCTCTCCCTCTCTGCCTGTCGTTCTGAATCATTTTCTTACACTAACTGAAATGCTATACTGCTTGGCTCCAATGTCTTCACCCCCATCCCACCCCGATCTCTCTCTCTCTCTCTCTCTCTCTCTCTCTCTCTCTCTCTCTCTGTCTGTCTCTCTCTCTCTCTCTTTCTCTCTCAATCAGCCCCTCTTTTCCACCCAAGTACCAGAAATTCTCAAATATTTCATTTCTAATTACTGTTTTTTATCAGTCTCCCTTTCTGAATCACAAAGAACTAGCAGTACGTACTAACGCCGCAACAGTTCTCTCTCTCTCTTTCTCTCTCACCTCCCTGTCCTCTCTCTCCCCATTTTATCTCCTTCTTCTCCATATATCTAGCCTTCATCGCGTCCCTTCCCTCTTCCCTCTCCTCCCTTTTTCCCCGTCTGTCTCCTTCCCTCTCAAAACACAGCCCACAAACACTTACCCACAAGGACACCTTCGTTATTAACCCGGACAGCAGACGGCCTGGGAATTGGAAGGCTGAACGAATCTCCCCAAACAAAAGAGTGGTCATCAAAGAGCAGGCAACTCGCTCGGGTCTTTTACTAGCACATCCCTAGCTATCTAGGCTGTCCTAAGCACTGTACTGGACAGAGGGACAGAGAAGTGAGATCCTGTATCGCCCAGCGCCTTACGCAACTCTTGAGCGGGAAAGGCGCGCTATATAAAAACGAGTAAATTCATATTAAAAAATCAAATAAAAAGCAGATCGATTAAAATGGTGAGTGTATGAGCGTTGGCGGCGGGTGGGGGTGAGGAGGGGACGGGTGGGTGGGTGGGTGGGAGGGAGGGAGGGAAGGTTAGGAAAAAAATAAAATCAAATCTTCATCATCATCCTTATATCATCATCATCATCATCATCATCATCATCATCATCATCATCATCATCATCATCATTCAGACATAATGGGAACGTCATCATCATCATCATCATCATCATCATCATCATCATCATCATCATCATCATATCATCATCACCACAAAATTCAGGAAAACAATGGGTACAATGGGAAGGTCATTGATCCCTTCTGATCTACAAAAAAAAAAACACTCCCTCACCACAAAAGTATACTACAACTAGAAAACCAAGGACCATAATTATATCTAACTGTCATTCAATAACGAAAACGACAAACTTCGTTTGCAAAAACCGCAAACAAGAACAAGACAGGAACAAGTCCCGATAGAAAATATCATGAGATTTCTCCCTTCACTCCCGAGTCCACTGTAACTCCCCATCCCAAACAACTCCTACCCTATGACCGTTAACACACAGTACATAGATCTCCAATGCAGAAGACGTCGGACATCCTGTCTTTGTCCCCCACGTGCATATGCATCTGATGGGCGAACGGTTGAATGTGACGTGAGATTTTTAGGACTGTACACAATTGTGTTAATTACAAAGCGCTTTATAGGTAATAAGCTGTATTAATATTATATGGCGTAGTATCAAACCTAAATCGAAAACATGAACAAAGCGCGTGTCGCTGGAATCTGGTTCGATTCAGTTCATTCGCTGGCAGCTTCCTATGCGCTGGCTGTGGACACATAAAGACTTTCTTTTCCTCTGACAATACCGCAAAAGGTGTCGCCCATCTTCTCCTACGCGCACATACACACGCACGCACACGCACGCCCACATGCATGCAAACACATACACACAAACACTTGTACAAATGCACGCAATCATCTCTCTCTCTCTCTCTCTCTCTCTCTCTCTCTCTCTCTCTCTCTCTCTCTCTCTCTCATATCTTCCTGTCTTCTTTCTTCCTTCTCTCTTTCTCTCACACCCGCCCTCCTTCATCTATCCCCATTGTATGTAAGATTCAGGAATGTCCGTTCACGCGAGTTATGAGTGACACAGGTCAAAAAGACCAAGAGGCATCGCCATGACAATGAAGAGATGCCGTTACCAGTGAGGCTATCATTCACAGGATCCATAGCCTCGATGCTACGTTAGGGCTAACCTTCGCTGTAAAGCTCTGGAACTATTGTTTTGGGCCTTTTCTTTTATTGTTTGTTCTTTGTTGACATTTTGTTCATATTTGTTATGCAGATGCTTCACGTCATGGCCCATCATTCAGTGTCAGTCCGGTTGTCTGTTAGACGGTCGGTTAGTTAGTTAGTTAGTTATTCATTTCTTACAGTGTCCAGCGGACTGCAATGAACCGAATCAGGACCACAACTTGGTTTAAAGGGGAATCACCCTTAATCCGTATAAAAGATCTGCTGAAACAACCCTGGTGGTAACACTGAAGGCACTCCACCATCCGGCCACTTTACAATAAAGCATTCCACGCAAGGGACGCTGAGTCTATACTCTAATTTAAAGCAGTAAATTTTCAGAAAGTGGGGATACTATTTCAGATCTGTGCACACTCAAAATGCTCATCAGTAGCAAACAAAACAAATTTCAGTAGTTTTTTTTTTTTAATTTTCAGTAGCAAGCTGTAACGACAGTTCAAGACATAATTCTGCTCACAAAGCACACAAACTGAAACACTACGAGGCAGTAGAATGGGAATTACAATCTATTCAAGCCAAGCTAAGCTTTAAGCTTTTTTTTAATTGCCTTTGTGCTTTGAACCATTTACATGGCGAAAAACATCATTCGCACCACCATGTGCCACGCTAAAGTGTGTTTCGCATGCCTTACAATAGGCGAAGTGGTCTCCTTTGGTGGATTTTTCTATTTCCGGGTTGTCTTTTGAATAACTTGATTTCCAGCACTGTTGTGCCGTTCTCTTCTGTTTTGGTGACAGAGCTGGGTCAGATGAATCCTCTTCACCATCTCTTCTCACTCTTTTTTTTTATCTTTCAAAGCTGGCTCCATAATTTGTTTAATCAAAAGTATGAAGTTGCAACCACACAAATGCTGAACGAACTAGAAACAAACGCGGGCTTCCGGTTCGACAAACGTCTTTTAAGCACAACTAGTCAAAAACATCTTAAAACAGAAAAAAAAAGTTTAAAAAAAATTTAAAGTAAAAAAATCGGAATTTTGGAATTTTAATAAGTAATCCGTAGCTCCGTATTCTGCTCATGAAAATCGGGGAAAATCGGGGAAAATACGGAAAATCCGTAGATGTTGTTGTTTGTAGATTATAGTCACACGACACTTTCGCATATAGGTGACTACTGGACCGATTTATACTGACACCAGCGGGCCAGTTGTTGGTAAAGGGGAAAATAATATGATCACACGTTGACCAATCCGGGATTCGAACCAGCGACCTTTCGGTTACTAGCAAGACGCTCTTACCAACTGAGCTACCCGGCCCCGCTTATCTAAAGTCAAATCGATGTTAAATAATGCTCTTATAGTTCACATAGTGGCCCACCATCCCTTGCCTTCATTATGCTTCTGTAGGATAAATCAGTCCCAACATCGCCAAGACATTTCCTACATTTGGAAGGAAAAAATGCCTTTTTTTCAGCTAGATGAGTGCAAATATCTATTTACAAATGGCTTGCATCTTGTTTTATACCCAACACAAACTGTAGTTTTATATTAAAATTATAAAGAAAACCACCTTCCAGCTTTATTAAAAATGATTTATAATCCAATCGCACCTAAAATTGGAGTGACTGGGGTGGGGGGAGAGGGAAAAGGGAGGGAGGTGGGGTGGGGGGGGGGCGTTGAGTGTGTTCTCTTTACGGCAATCCTTATCCTGCAGCCTCCAACACGTAACAGCTAGTTATACGGCAGACGTCTGCATTGCGACGATTTTTCAATCAGTTTGTCAAATAGCGTTTCCTCATGAAAACGAGTCCAACAACTCCGCAAGGTAAGGTTATGACGGCCTGCTAGCTCCAAAAGCGAGAGTTATATGTATCACCAGATCATTGAAATGAACACGTGTTCCTTGTAATTTACCGATATACCGGTAATCCAGTTTTAATGAATAATTATCAATATTTACCACGCCTACTTAGCGCCAAAACTTCATAATTACAAATATCATGAGATAATTACAAATATCATAGGATAATTAAAATTATTACGGGATAATTACAATTATAACTGAAAAATTACAAATATCTTCGCGTGATCATGCTTAATTTTCAGTTTGGCCTGTAGCAATCTAGAAATGCGCCAAAAAGCGAAAAATGTACTTTTCACTTGATAATTACAATTTTTACGTGGTAACTGTAAATATGTCATTGATATTTGTAATATTTATAATTATCGGTTTTGGCGCTAGTAAGCCGTCATATATAGGAAGTATACAGAACACGTGTTATTTACTATTATCACTGGTACCTGTAAATGCAAGTTTTGGTGCTAGTAAACCGCCTTAGCCAGAATTAAGCATGATCACGTAAAAATTGTAATTATCAAGTGAAAATTGTAATTATTATGTGATAATTACAATGTTGGTTTTGACGCATCTCCAGGCGGATTGCTAGAGCCAAAATTGAAAATTAAACAGGATCACGCGATGATATTTGTAATTTTTTTTAATAACTGTAATTATCCCTTGATATTTGTAATTATCTCATGATATTTCTCATAATCGGTTTTGGCGCTAAGTAGGCCGTCATAATTATACGTGAAGTATACAGAACACGTGTTATTTACCATTATCACTTTGGCTCGGAAGAGTCCGCTGGACCTAAAGCAATAATCTTGTATTGTATTGTACCATTATCACTGATACTTGTAAATGCAAGTTTTGGTGCTAGTAAGCCGCTTTAGTCAGAATTAAGCATGATCACGAAAACATTGTAATTATCAAGTGAAAATTTTAATTATTATGTAATAATTACAATTTTTGGTTTGACGCATTTCCCATTTTTGTAATTATCTCATGATATGTGTAATTATCAGGTGTTGGCGCTAGTAGGCCGTCATACAAGGTGACGGAACAGAAGAGGGAAATCGATGGAAGACGAAGTTTAGGAATAGTCTTTCTTTGTTGCCTGAGACACCTGACTGGTACCAGATACTGCCTGGAATTTTTTTAGTCATCTTGCTTGTGTCTTTTCCTCACCCATCCCCACTTCCCCCTCTCCCGTCGTACAGAGAGAGAGAGAGAGAGAGAGAGAGAGAGAGGGAGAGAGAGGGAGAGAGAGAGAGAGAGAGAGAGAGAAGATAGATAACAATTTTATTTAACAAATTTCGGGAAAAGAGTAATCACTGGATGTGCTTTTTACATCTTATCCTTGAGGCTTGTAACAATACAAAATAACACTATAACAATAACATCATAATGCAACAGAATAATCAAGAGAGAGAGAGAGAGAGAGAGAGAGAGAGAGAGAGAGAGAGAGAGAGAGAGAGAGAGAGAGAGAGAGAGAGCGGAACAAATAACTTTCAGGCGTTCTTTTTAAGGTGAAGAAGCAGAAGATGATGATGATGATGATGATGATGATGATGATGATGATGATGATGATGATGATGATGATGATGATGATGATGATGATGTAAACCTCTCCCTGAAAATAAAAAACAAAAAACAAAAAACATCTCGAGTAAAATAACAGAACAAAAAAACGCTAAAGATGGTTGCAAATGACGACACTAATGGCGTATGACACCTAATGACGTAAGATCGGATGTCATCTTCCTGTTCTTAAATCAACAATATCGTCACGGCGACGCCATTTTATCCCCTAATGAAGCAACGGATACGGCCCTGGAATGGTTACTGCGTCCTACTGGAGACTACCTGAGATGCAGGAGGGTGGAAATATGGGGTGGCAAGGGTGTGTGTGTGTGTGTGTGTGTGTGAGAGAGAGAGAGAGAGAGAGAGAGAGAGAGAGAGAGAGAGAGAGAGAGAGAGAGAGAGAACAATGCTGCAGATAGAGTAGTCTAGAACATAAAAGTCATAATCGTACTCTTGTCATTTTCATTGTCGTCATTATCTTGGTTTTCGTCATCGTCCCTAGTAGTACTAGACTTTGCACTAATGATGTTACATACCCCAACATTGTTTTATGCTATTAATAAAAGAAATAACTGTGCTCTGCCAGGAAACACTGGCTAAAAGAAAAAAAGGAAGGACGGAATGAAACCAAGAAAGAAGAAAGTTCTAAAAATTATTTTAAGGTAATAAATATGCGTTGTACTGTATAGTAACGTATTGCATTGTATAGTAACGTACTGTATTGTATAGTAACGTATTGTATTGTATAGTAACGTATTGCATTGTATAGTAACGTATTGTATTGTATAGTAACGTATTGCATTGTATAGTAACGTATTGCATTGTATAGTAACGTATTGTATTGTATAGTAACGTATTGCATTGTATAGTAACGTATTGCATTGTATAGTAACGTATTGTATTGTATAGTAACGTATTGTATTGTATAGTAACGTATTGTATTGTATAGTAACGTATTGTATTGTATAGTAACGTATTGTATTGTATAGTAACGTATTGTATTGTATAGTAACGTATTGCATTGTATAGTAACGTATTGTATTGTATAGTAACGTATTGTATTGTATAGTAACGTATTGTATTGTATAGTAACGTATTGTATAGTAACGTATTGTATTGTATAGTAACGTATTGTATTGTATAGTAACGTATTGTATTGTATAGTAACGTATTGTATTGTATAGTAACGTATTGTATTGTATAGTAACGTATTGTATTGTAATTATAATGTATTGTATTGTATCGAAAGAAAGAAGACGAAACAAGAAGAAAACAGAATATAACGCCTGAATAAAAGAGAGGAAGCACAACTGGATTAATTAGTGAATTAATTCATGCCTGAACAACAAAGAGAAACAACAACAGTAATAATTTTTTTAAATCATTTTTTTAATTTATGTTAGCTTCCACGGGGCGAGGGTAGAGGGTGTATGTAGTACAAAGACTATAGAGGCAGATGTGGACTTCAAGAACTGCCACCTTTTTGCAGCTAGAGACTGTTATTAAGGTTATATTGGCAGTCGGCCCGAAAACGACGCTGACCCCAATCTGAGTGTCATAGGCTTGTTGAGAGCATAAGCCTACGCCCAGATTTGGTAGATCTCTGACACTTAGTCGTCTAGCCTGGTTATTGGAGACTGGTCTATCGCTAGCAACACAGAAATGCACTACCGCGACGGGTATACCCAACCCGTCTACAATATCAAAGACTATTCTCTGTACAATCTGAATTGCTGGCTATATATAAATAATATTACCCAGCCCGTCTATAATAAGTATCACAGACTATTGTCTGTACAATCTGAATTTCTGGCTATATATATATTTATAGGACAAAAGCACCAACGAGGCGAGGTCATCAGCAATCGCCCCCTGTTGTGTCGTGGTCGTGTCTGCAGGCTGCACGGTAATTTCCACAAGTCGTGCTTTCGAGGACCTGGTGGCCCCAATCCACTATGTCACAGCGCTGGACAACGTTATGGGAACAAGGTGCAATGAGAACAATGGCGGCTGAGGTATAATTTGAGTGATGAGGTCGTTTACGCAAATATACTGGATAATTACAAAGTCCCTACATCATAGTTGGTGAAACTAGCTTATAGAATATTGTTTTGTCAACAGTACTGCATTTGTATGAAACCAAAACGTATTGTGATTCTTTCAGGAGTAGAATTGAATCGCTGATCTCGGATTTCATCTCGCAGTGATCACAGCAGCCCATAAGTGGCCAGTCGCCTGACACTACGTGAGCGAGATCAGCTAGTAAGTTAGTTATTCATTGTTTATAGGGTCCAGCGGACTGCAAAGACTTAAGAGCCGAGTCAGGACCACAAAACCAGAGCCGCAACTTGGTTGAAAGAGAACTCGCCCCCCAATCCGTATAAAAGATCTGATGAAACAACCCTAGCGGTAACACTGAAGGCACTCCACCAGCTCGTCACTTTACAATAAAGGCATCCCACGCAAATTTATTCAATCCCCGTTTACAAAAAAAACAAAATAAAATATAAACATCATTATAAAATATTAACAAAACACATATGACCATTTGGCAGAAAGCGTCCAATATTCCCAAGCTGAACCAACAGACCTCATACATAGATGATGAGTTTTAGAAGAGGTTTCAAGAAAAAAGGTAGGTGACTGGTCTAGCGAAGGAGATAGTATAGTAGATTGGTAGAACAGAGTATGAATGAGAAAGAATAAAGGAGAAAGACAGCGGCAGTGGGAATTTAAAGCACTAAATTTCCAGAAAGTGGAGATACTATTTATACCAAAAAAACCGGCACTCCCACTAGGGGTGTGCTCAGTTGACACCCCACAGTGACGTCACTTGGTCCTAATGACGCATGGCGTGTTGTGCGAGCTCAGCCGTGGGGTGATATCAGAGATCAGCAGTGAAAGTCTACCACAGTATGTATCGCGATACATTGTATTTAATGCCAATGCAGCTGTGCTATTTACAAGTTGGAAGCCATTTTCAATAGTTAGTTAACTTTTCAACCCCCTTGCAGATCATCTGGTTATATATGTATCGCTCACTGAACAAGGTGCAAAGTTCATTAAAGGGGTCATAATCATCAAAAGCCGTTACTCAAAATAACATACCTGCCCTGTCTACTATTACTAACCCTCCCACGCCTCATCACCCGCCCACTCATCAACCATACACACATTCAAACCTCGATGCGGTCGTGTCCATCACTATAAGTTGCCGACGTTATTTCCGGCCGTCCGCCTGAATCGCAGTTTGCAAAGTCGATTGTAACTGGTCGTGAGTTTAAAAACGACGAGTCTGATTGGTTCTAACACGGGAAATCACTCTGTCTACCTTCTCGTCTGTCAACGGTGTGTGGGGTGGAGGCCCCACCTCAAGGGAGACATCCTGCGTTTTAAACCGCAGATCTGCTAAATTTGCTCAGCTGGAAAATCGACTCCGCTTTTCAATAGCTTAGCGTTTTTTGCCAAAAGAGTTTGACATCGGAATACGCAATAACTATAATAATAATAATAATAATAATAATAATAATAATAATAATAATAATAATAATAATAATAATAATAATAATAATAATAATAATAATTTTAAAATATAAATAAATAAATAAATAAATAAATAAATAAATAAATAAAATACAAATTACAAAATACGATTTAACGTCAATTTAAACACACTTATCTTGTTTTGTTTTTTCTTCTTTCCTGTAGGGTGACCGCCAAGATCTCCCTTTTCTCGGGTGAAGTTTTATTATGGCGATTTTATTGTATTTCCCCCTTATCTTTTTAAAAATAAAATAAAAAACTAAAAAAAAAATTCTTTATTTGGACATCCTTTTTTTTTTAAATGGCCATCTTAAGTAGGATTCCCACTTATCTTCTTTCCTCGAAAACTAAGGAGATCTACGTCCTGAGAATGTTAAGCTTACAGAGCGGTCTTCATGCAGAGACAGTGATCCACAAGGAACAAAAAATACTAGTGCGGGAGCCAGTGATCCAACTCGGGTGTACTAAGATCTACACGTTAATGCATAAATCTATCCCTGGTGTAGAGAATAAATCCATTTCCCCGTATCTGACCCAGACATCTAGATGTGTGGTCTGACTCTTCAAACACGCCCCGCTTGGCCAATTGTCTACCATGCAACTAGCCTTATCCCGTTTTATTCTGATGGAGTCAACTAGACAACTCGGTGTGCTCGGACTCTTAAAGAGGCCATGCTGACGAATTTCATAGAATATGTTGGATACGTCTTCTCATGCTTTGGAAAATCTGTCCCTTGATTCAGACCTGCCTACCTCCTTTTTGCCTTGACAGAAGAACACTCCGGAAAAAGCGGAAGAATCCAGCACAAAAGCAGAAGAAAAATTTGTCGCTGAATATGCCTCTCGCACTTGTACAAAGATCCTTAAACATAACATTACAACTTTTTTTTTTTTTACCCAACAGTAGTACTAAGTTTCATTCTTTGTACACACAGGCAGTCATCACTGAAGAATTCTCATAATTTCATATTTCTTCTTCTTTTTTACGGTCTCACTCTCATCTTTGTCAACGTGAATGGTTTCTTCGTCGTCCGTTTCATGAACGGGAACCACGCGCTTCGTCGCCATATTTGAGAAAGAAAGACTTCTTTTGTGTTCTTCAGTACAGAAGAGTGCAGCACAGTGGTTATCTCCCTTCTGTACAAAAAATACGATCTCTCTTACGGATTCAAGACTAGATTGGAATGCAGAAGATTTTCGATTTCTTCAGCGGAAAAAAGTTGTCAGAGGCGGAAGGGCGGAAAAAGCATTAAAATTCGGAAGAATCTTCCGCCAAAAACGGAAGGTAGTCAGGTCTGCTTGATTTTATCCCCAAACCCAGCCGATACAGTGACGAGCTCAGAACACGGAGAAATGGTCATACACATTGACGGCAGTAACCCACAAATGCAAAACCATTGTCAGCAGAGAAGGGGACATAGATCTTTAATATCAATATTCCTCATTCCATGGAGGATGACAGCATCCAATTAGGATTTTATCCAAGACGTTACCAACAAACTCCAGTCTCTTCTCTTTAGGACACACATCTTTATCACTGGTGTTCTACACAAAGGTTTCTCCCCGTGAAGGTGCCGGGGGGTTCTGTATAAATAGTATCCCCACTTTCTGGAAATTGAGTGCTATACATTCCCACTGTCGCTGGCTTTCTCCTTTGTTCTTTCTCATTTTTACTCTGTTCTATCAATCTACTATCGTATTCACTAGACTAATCACCTGACTTTTTTCTTGAAAACTCTCCCCAAACACTTCATTTGTGCATGGGGTCTGCTAGGTCAGCTTGGGGATATTGTACGCTTTCTGCCAAATGGTCATAGGGCTTTCTTTGGTATTATTAGTTAGCAAAGTATGTAGGCATTTTATATGTATGTCTTTTGTTAATATTTTATAATGATGTTTATAATCCATTTTGTTTCTGTAAACGGGGGTTCGATAAATTAGAGTATAACCTCAGCGTCCCCAGCGCGTGATGCCTTCATTGTAATGTCACCGGCTGGTGGAGTGCCTTCAGTGTTACCAATAAGATTGTTTCAGTAGATCTTTTATACGGATTAGGAGTGAGCCCTCTTTCAACCAAATCGTGGTCCTGAATCGGAGCCTTGCAGTCCGCTGGACCCCATAAACAATGACTAACTATACAAAGGTTTTATCTCCCATTCATAGAATAATAGAAAAAGATGAGAGTTTGTAGGGGTTGGATTAAAATTATGATGGGTTCTATTCGGGACGAATTTCACTTTCTTTTCCTCTAAAGCAAAAGGAATTTCCGACAACAGTTATTTCTAGGAAATATTCAATCGTGCAACAATGTTTTATTTATGTCATTTGTGTCGGGAAAGACAACAAATGTTGCTGACAACCAGTACATTTATACATTTGAAAAAACAGGACGTGCGCTAATAATATTAGCAATATGGCTCAAACGTTGTGGTTTGTCGTATTGAATGTCAAAGTTCAAATGTTAGTATAGTATTACTCTAAACTGAAGTATGATTGTTATGCTTCTGTTATTGTACTCTCCACCCCCACCCATCCCCTCCCCCAAATGGGCAAGTAGGCAAATTAGGGTTGGGGAGGGGGAGGGTTGGGGTGGGTGTCGGGTCCTGCTTTGAGGGGGTGGTGAACATAAATATATACAAGTTATTTTCGTCTCGACAACAAAACATGTTTTCGTCTCCGTTTATAACGTCGTTACCGCTCAATTTCGCTAGAACGAAATCCTGCTCAAACTTTCCTGTAATATCCCTGGCGTCTTCCGTAAGTTGGGATCGCTTCCCCGTTTCACCACGCAATTTTCCGATAACGCGAAAACAATTTTATGTAAACGAAACTGTACAAAACGAAAACAACAATAGTTCTTCCTTTTTCTTCTCCGTTTGTATGGCTTCTAGCCTAAGTGTAACTTCTTTCGCTTACGTGGAAAATGTAGGTTATTTACCTATAGGTGTGTTCACATTTTAGTTTAAAGTTAAAATATTCTCCGTTGTTTTTTTCTCTTTTTTTTGGGTGGGTCTTCAACGCAAAACATTGGTTCGCAAAATGTCTAATAATAATAATGATAACAACAACAACAAAAACAAAAACAACAACAACAACAACAACAACAACAACAACTGAAGCTATACGCGCCTTATTCCTAAAGCAGACTCAAAGCGTGGCGATCTATAACCAAACATACACTCTCACATGTTACGGACCTTCCTGCACACACAATAAACACGCATTTATCGCCCAACCATATGGTGTAAAGGCAAGTCGCAATTAGAAGACCTAAATGGAAATGGGATTTTTTTTTCTGATATTGCAGATAAATTTGCTTCCAGTGCCATTTTTAAAGAGTTAAGATACTCCCATTGTGACTTTTCCGCTCAACTAATTTCCTGAGCTTCAAGCAACAACAACGACAATGTGCAACAACAATGTTTAACAACAACAATAACTTGCCATTGTGCTGGTGATACTATTTATTCCTCGTGTTATACAAATGTATTTGATCTCCCTTTAGAAGGTCTACAGGGTGGTTGTCTCCCTTTACAAGGTCTACAGAGTGGTTGTCTCCCTTTACAAGGTCTACAGGGTGGTTGAAAAGTAACTCCCGGGTGAAAATTGCTGACCGCTTTTGTAAACAGTCCTGCATTTGCATCAAACTGAAAGTTCTGTGGTCCTTACAATGGTAGAAAATAATCTTTCCTTTTAGTCTTACAGTGACGACAGTAGCCTATGATGGCCCGACCCCTGACGCTGCGTAAAGCGAGTTCAGCTGACATAAGACGTAAGACAGGAAGACAAAAGACAATGGAGACAGGCAGTTTGTGTAAAACACAAGTGATACAGGTGGCTCCGCCTAACGGGATGGACTGGAGTTTATTGATAGGATCTTGGATAAAGTCCTTTTTAGTAGCTGTCCTCCGTGGGATGAGGGAATGATAGGAAAGATTTATCTCCCCTCCTCTGCTGCCATTGCATTTGTGGCTTTGTGCCATAGATACAGATCGCCATTTCGCCGTGTTCTCAGCTCGTCAGTGTATCGGCTCATTACATTACATTACATTACATTACTATTGCTTTAGGTCCAGCGGACTCTTCCGAGCCAAATCAGGACCGGACAACCCCCGATCCGCATAAAAGATCTGCCGAAACAGTCCTAGTGGTAAAACCGAAAGCTCTCCACCAGCCAGTAACTTTACAATAACGACATCCCACGCAGGGGACGGCTGAGGCTTTACCCCAACTTATCGAACCCCCGTTTACAAAAACAAAATAGAATACAAACATCGTTATAAATTATCAACAAAACACATACATATAAAATGCCTACATTGCTAAATAATAACATCATAGGAAGCCCTAGTGACCACCCGGCAGAAAGCGTCCAATATTCCCAAGCTGATCCAACAGACCTCGTACACAAATAAGGAGTCTGGTCCCGGAAGAGTTTTCAAGAAAAAAGGTAGGAGACTGGTCTAGCGAAGAAGACGATAGTATAGCAGATTGATAGAACAGAGCAGGAATGAGAAAGAGCAAATGAGAAAGACAGCGACAGTGGGAATTTAAAGCACTAAATTTCCAGAAAGTGGAGATACTATTTATACTGAAACCCCCGGCACCCCAGCGGGGGTAATGTGTATCGGCTCAAGCCGAGCTCATAAACTGACAAGAACAATTATTATTATTATTATTATTATTATTATTATTATTATTATTATTATTATTATTATTATTATTATTATTATTATTATGAGAAGAAAAAGGCAAACTGAGCACCTTGTTAAGCTTTAGAGATTGTTATTTCTCTCTTCGTCAGAAATGACAAACAACGTAAATAAAACAGGATACACACACACACACACACACACACACACACACACACACACAGAGCTAAAAAGTGTTCACTTTAACATTTAAAATGAGTGTGTGGGTGAGCAACTGTTAGTTAGAATGAAAGATCTATAACTAATTCATTAGGGCAGCTCGGGGGAAGTGTCACAGGAGTAAAGTGCGAGTTTATCAACTGCTTTTTCTCCTTCTCAGTACTCTTCTTGAATGATGCCAGGTCCAATGTTCTGGAATGCAGTTTGTAGAGGAGGTTATTATTATTATTATTATTATTATTATTATTATTATTATTATTATTATTATTATTATTATTATTATTATTATTATTTTAAATTATTATTATTATTATTATTATTATTATTATTATTATTATTATTATTATTATTATTACTACTATTGATTATCCATCACACTCTTCATTTGCTGTGATAAGGTAAAAGATCACAGTGATTCTCTCGTCACTGTGTGTCACACTCGTTGTTGGTTGTCTTTAAAATCAGTAGTTAATTCAGCCCCGATGCTTCAATCCTGATAGGTGTACCTCAGATTCGTTTATCCACGCAACCTGTTCACTCAGCAACAAGACAGGAGTCGTCGTATGGAGTTTTCCAACTTTATTCAGCGAACATCAACAATTGCATACAATCGCTTTTCCCCACTTTTTTCTTTTGAAACAGTGCAGCACTTATATAGTCTCTCTATACTCCAGAGAAAGAAAGAACATTCGGGCAAGACACAATTATAACCAATCAGAATAAACTTCGTCATCACTGTCTTCCGTCATACAACCATATTTAGGCTAAAAGAATCTCTCAGCTGTTACTACACCCATCGCGAAACTTCGATCGATAATAAACAACGAACTCTAGAAAATTATCAAATAACTAGTGGTTTTTGTACCCTGGCAAGCCAGGGTACACAGGTTGCTGTTTAAAATGTAGACAGAGAGACAACTGTTGTGAGCGAGTTTCATTTGGACGATGAAACCTCCCCATATCCCCCTTGATACCTCACCATACCCACCCCCTCTGATATCTCCCCGTCTCCCCCCCCCTCTCCATGATGCCTCACCATACCCCCTTGATACCTCCCGAACCCACTTGATACCTCCCCATACCCCCTTGATACCTTCCGTACCCCCCTTGTAACCTACCTGTACCTTCCTTGATACTTCTCCGTTTATCGTTTCGCAGGTATGGATGAAAGGAATCGACCACCACCATACCCCCTTATATATACCCGTATCCCCGTTATGCCTACCCATGCCCCTTTAAACCTACCCGTAGCCCCCTTTTACCTACACGTACCACCCCATCCCGATCCTTGGTAATAATAATAATAATAATAATAATAATAATAATAATAATAATAATAATAATAATAATATTGAATATAGAATAATACAAATAGAAATCATAAAAAACACCAAGGTTTTAAAAGAAAATTTGATATAAGATATAATAATAATAGTAATAATAATAATAATTTATTATTATTAGTGTATAAATAATAATAATAATATAATAATAATAATAATAATTTGAAGGTAAAAAGCCTAAATTAAAAAGAAAAATATCCATATTGTTGTGTAAAAAAAATAAGGACCGGGTGAGGTTTGAACTTGGGTTGTCCTGCACGGTAGGCGAATGATTTACTAACTAAGCTACGAAGTCTTCCTAGAAAGACCATTAATTTTTTGGTCTATATGGGAAAACATGCTGAAACCTCAATTTGATTTTTAATGGAAGCGCGCGGAATGAGGCTATTGCAGTTTGTGGACATTTTGTTTATTTATTTATCTCAGAAACGGTTAAATGTTCGGTAAGGAAATGTCGGCTATAACGATTTCGTGGGTTTTGAGCACACAGCAGGACGATCCGCGGCGCACAGCACCTGCCAATATCAGCGTCCATACCGGACAAACTTTATAGTAGAGGCGAAAAAGGACTTCCGGCTAAGCAATTTATATATATATATAGATATCGACCAACTAAAATTACCAACGTTATACAAAGCTTCTTCTAACAACAACGCAAAATCAAATCAAAGGTAAATACACTCTATTATTGCATGCTTTGCAAAATAAAACGATCAGACCTATCGTGCGCGTCTCAAACGTAACACCATAAGATGAAAATCTGATATCAACCATTACATGTTTAACGGGGACACGAAAGTATCAGCAACTACATTCCACCACTGTATGGGTCATATAATACAAGTGGGTTCATGCAATTGCAGTACTATTCACGGCAGTTATGAACAACTTGCAATATGGAGTTATACCCTTCAACCACCCCGACTTCAAGCAACAACTTTCAACTTTCTACAACAAAGTGGGTACCAAGGATACAAAGACTACCACTACATCATACACCGTTCTGTTTCTTTCAAAGTATTTCTGCGACTAAAGTCTCCCAAACCGATCCCATCCCATACAACACAGCTTCATCTCAGTCAGCCTTAAAACTCCACATCCAGACTACTGTATCTTCTCCTATTCACACCCTTACATTTCATCTGCGTCCCCAGAGAGCACCCTCGGTGTCAATCTTTCAAACTCCCAAGTTCTTTCGCTGTCAATCTGTGAATCACATCTGTCACGTTCTGCTCCGTGTTCTCGGAGTATTCGGCCTTTCATACACGCCAAACGCTGTACCCTCTCCACCTCTCTAACTTTCATACCTTTTCGTTTTCTTGTGTATTCTTCTTCTCCTTTTTTTTTCTTCTACATGTTGTTGTTGTTGTTGTTGTTGTTATGGTTGTTGTTGCTTTGCTACTTCATCTTCTCCTCCTCCTCCTACGTCATTCATGTGTTGTTGTTGCTGTTGTTGATCTTGTTGTTGGGGTGGTGGTGGTGGTGGTTTTTCTTCTTCTACATGTTGTTGTTTCTTCTTTCTTTCATTCCCTTTCCTCCTTAGGTTGGGGTGCGCGTGCGGGGGTGCGAGTCGTGTGCCTACAGCTTCATCCTTGTTTCAGCTTGTTGTTGTTGTTGTTGTCGTCATCTTCCATCCACGCCAAGCGCTACCACCTCGCTATCGCTAACATTCGTTCTTCCAATCCTTCTAAGCCATTGCTGGGAATATTCCTTTCTAAATTAAATACCATCATCTTCTTTGGCCAGGGTTTTGCTCTCCTGGTGGTATTCATAATCCCCCCGCCCCCCTCCTCCTCCCTCCGAAATCCTCTACCCTGTTTATATTTAATCTAACTCATATTTTCTTACCATTCCCTTTCGTCTTGTCAACTTTTTTCCACATCCCATCGTACTCCATCTTTCTCGTTCATTTTGGCTTTTTTTTCTTTTTTGTTTCTTTCTTTTCCTTATTTCTCGTTTCTATCTTTTTCAATAGCTTTCTTTCTTTCTTTCTTTCTTTCTTTCTTTCTTTCTTTCTTTCTTTCTTCCCTTCCCCTTCTTCATTTTCTTTGAAATGCCCTGTTTGCTTCCCTTACTTTATTTCATACGTCTTCACCTTCTCTATAACGGTGTCCATCACTTTGTTCACTAAAGACTTTCCGACCGTTTCTGGAATAAAACATTATAATTGAAATTGTCTTGACTAAATTTTTTTCCACAGTGCGTAGAAATTATTGTATCTGCAACATTTTCTAATCTGTCAATTCCCCTTTTTTTGGAAGCAAACGGTAATAGATCTAGATATTTCTATTTATTCAATTCAGTTCAATTCAAAACACCCTTCCTAGCGTATGTGCTGCGATTTCATGTCCACAGCATTAACAACATGCTCAAGGCGACTTTTATCAAGAAGATGAAAACAAGCACTTAGCTATTGGCTGGGCCGCCATTTTAGGCAAGTCACGTGCAGATCAATATTGGTCCAATCAGCAAAAAGGCGTGCGCTAGGGGAACGAACCACAATGCAGGCACAAACTATCTCCCTTCCTTCTGTCCATTTTTTTTTCCTCACCTCGATTTTTTTATCTCTCCCGTAAACAGCTGTTGTGCTTCTTGCCGTGCTTTCTTCTCCTTTCTTACAATTTTCGGTTAACTGCAGCAACATCATCTGATAATTATTTTATTTCCGAAGTGGCTGAGGCAGTACAGCAATGCAAGGACGGCTTTCTAGACCAGTTGGTGCACTGAATTAGGAACTGCACTTAATACACCCATTATAAACTTGATGATGATGATGATGATGATGATGATGATGATGATGATGATGATGATAATGATGATGCATGTGATGATCTTCTTGTACTCGAGAGTATAAACACGAGGTCTAGTCAGTGCATACATGCATTCCACAGCACGGTCGTTTACATATCCTGACGCTCATGTTCTAGATGGGTTAATTAGTAAGTTATTCATTGCTTACAGGGTCCAGCGGACTGCAAAGAGCCGAATCAGGACAACTTGGTTCAAAGAGGGCTTTCCCCTGATCCGTATGAAAGATCATATGAAACAACCCTAATGGTAACACTGAAGGCACTCCACCAGCCGGTCACTTTACAATAATGGCATCCCATGCAGGGGGCGCTGAGGCTATACCCTAATTTATCGAACCCCCGTTTACTAAAACAAAATAGAATATAAACATCAATATACAATAACAACAAAACACATACATATAAAATGTCTACATTCCTAAATAATAATAATATCATAGGAAGCCCTAGTGACCATTTGGCAGAAAGCGTTCAATATTCCAAAGCTGATACAACAGACCTCACACACAAATGAGGAGTTCTGTCCCGGAAGAGTTTAAAAAAAAAAAAAAAAAAAAAACAACGTAGGTGACTGGTCTAGCGAAGAAGAAGATAGTATAGTAGATTAATAGTTGTTGTTGTTGCATCAATTTTTATTCATCAGATTAACATAAGTTGTACTGATAGATTAATAGAACAGAGTAGGAATGAGAAAGAACAAAGAAAACAGAGAGCGATAGTAGGAATTTAAAGCGCTAAATTTCCAGAAAGTGGGGATACTATTTAAATAGAAACCCCCAGCACCCCCACGTTCTAGACGGGTGAGTACCGCCTACACAAATACACTCAGCAAAGCATTAGGTCCCCTCCCCTCCATAGCAGGTTGTTGGGGATTGTGCTCAGTTAAGTGTTGATTAATTGTCGATTACAACAGGTTGCAAGACTAGACTTTCCAGCGAAAATGCTTTATATCCATGCGTATGTTCTCTCCCTCTCTCTCTCTCTCTCTACTTTGTTACATTAATTTGTTGCATTATGATGTTATTGTTATGAATTTATTTTGTTATACCAGTTATTATTACAAGCTCCAAGGGCAGGATGTAAAACAGCACACCCAGTGCTTACCATTTTACTCTTGTTGAATAACATTGTTATCTTATCTTATCTTATCTCTCTCTTTCTCTCTCACCACCCACACCCTCCTCCCCCCCTCCCCACTCCTCCCTGACTGAAATGGCCGGTAAAATTCCTCATAACATGTTCGCTTCACGTGGCCTTATTATTATTTTTATTTGCAGACAACCTAACTATCAATAATGTCACCAGAAAACATGATAGTCATCATCTCCAACATGGCTATAAATACTGTCACCAGAAATCATGATAGTCATTATTAACAACATGACTATCAGTAATGTCAGCAGAAATCATGATAGTCATCATAACCAACATGACAATCAATAATGTCACCAGAAAACATGATAGCCATTATCAGCAACGGGACTATCAATAATGTCTCTGGTGGTTCAGTGTTGATTGAGGTCCCTACCCCTCTTTCCATGGGATGGTTATCCCCGTCTGCCATATCGCCAATGGTGGGTGTAGACGTTTCATGTTCTTCGACGGACTGTGTAAGCAAGTAACCTTCTTGAGTTTAACAGTGTGTCCACGAAAGTCAATGAACTTATTGACTGTACAAACGTAGATTTATGTAATATTTCTTTAAAAAATATAATGTCTTTATTAATCTATATTTTCAGTGGTTCCCATAGGCCTCAAAACTGGCAGTCAACATTGATGCAGTGATAAAAATTCTGAGGGTCATTTCAAAATTTTAAGGGTAAAATCAAAATTGATCAAACAGACAATTACTTACACACAGAAATGATGGCAATGCAATAATACAACGCATTCAGTATAACAAAACATTTTTTTGGTTTATTCTGGTTTCTATTCATAACGTAAACAACAGAGAAATTGATTTTTTTCCTTGTCAATTGCAAAATAATGGCAAGGGGAACAACTCTACAAAACTATGTCAGCGGAAGTATAAAAGCGTCGTTTGCTGTGCACTGGTGTCTGTCGACGTTAAGCAAACATAAACAAACCAACACCAATTCAATAGTGATACCGATCAATCATCATTGCTGTGAGGTCACGAAAAATGACTGTGTCTTGGCAGAGAAAATCGTGTCGGTCATAAAGACGCACAGATTTGAAATCTATGCGTCATTTATGCGTAAATTACGCGCTGCAGTGCGTTATGGGTAACTGATTTTAACATTTTATTTTTTTTATTAAAGAACCTATGGGTACGATTATGATACTGTATTGTGGCGTTTAGGGCCGTGATAGCGTCCTGTAATAATAACATTAGTAGTAGTAGTAGTAGTAGTAGTAGTAGTAGTAGTAGTAGTAGTAGTAGTAGTAGTAGTAGTAGTAGTAGTCTTAAAACGAAGTTTGTCGATGGTCCGACGATTGAATGGGCTTTTCTAACATTTAAAGGCAAAAAGTCAGACCATCGACAAAGCTTCATTATTTAAGGGGTGAAGAATGTTTATTAGTGAATGGATGGAGGTGCTGGGGGTAAAGGGCATGGGGGTGGTGTTGAAAATAGGACCAATGTTTTTAAAAATCCATCAAGGGAACATCATTCAGTCTTGCTGTCGGATTTACCTCTAGCTAAATACTGATGAATTCGCTATCCATAACACCACATTAATCATCGCTGCCACGGATCGTTTGGGGAACAAAACAAAATAAAACAAACAGAAAGACTAAGGCACTACCGAAGACTAAAGAGTTTACTGACCTTTCGTCTTCTTTTGTTATACAATACAACACAACACAATACAATACAATACAATACAATACATCTGTATTACCTCAAATAAGGAATTTGCACAAGCGTAGAATCATGTCACATAAGGGAAATACAGACGGTGACTGTGATATGCGTCATTTAAGAGGCGCAATCATATGTAAGCTTACTTTGAAATTGCAACAGCTAGATGCCCATTATCACGCCGTAGTAAACAGTTATCACAGGAGGTCATCACAGAGTCGATTAAACGATACGATTACTTTACAGTTTGTCCTCAAAACTCGCCAACTCTTTCAGCAACATCTCTTTTCTCCTTGATCCATCTACCACTTCGTGTGAACGTGTTTGTTTGTGTGTGTGTGTGTGTGTGTGTGTGTGTGTGTGTGTGTTTGTGTGCATGCGTGCAAGAGTGTGAGAGAGCGCGGGCGTGCGTGCGTGCGTGCGCGAGCTGGTACATTACCCATCGGAAGTCTTTTGCTAAATATTCCGTGAAAGTATCCACTGTAAGGAAAAGAACTCACCTGCAACAGACAAATACCAAAACCAATTGAGTAATTAATCTGAATAAAATTATATTTAAAATATCAGCATTATTTATAATAAATTAAAGGGTAAAATAACATCAATGCTCTTTCCAACCGAACATCCAACCTGTCATCGCCGTTCCAATGCGCAAAATTTACTGAAGGCGTCGTCGTGGTGGACATCGTCATCATCATCATCAACATCAATCATCATCATCATCATCATCATCATCATCATCATCATCATCATCATCATCATCATCATCATCAAGGGTATTTATATAGCGCTTTTTCCTAGTTCAAACCGCAGTATTCAAGCATTTATATTTAACGTTAACATCAAAATACCTACAAAAAGTGAAACACACACAAAAAAGACACTAATAAACAAACATACTACAAACATCATATCCTATCCTATCCCTTAATTCGAATGTCGTTGGGGTACTAAAGATAATCGCTTAACCAGCGTACTCCATCTTTATCTGTCCTCAGCTACCCTCATGGCTTCGCTCAGTGTCAAGCCAGTCCATTCTCGAATGTTGTCCTCCCACCTCTTTTTCGGTCTCCCTCTTCTTCTGGCTCCTTGCACCGTGCCTTGCAGGAGGTCCTTTGCAAGGCCTGATGCTCTGGTAACGTGGCCATACCATCAAAGTTTCCGTTTCTTCACCATTGTGAGGATGTCATCGTGTTGTCCAATGGCTTGTGCGATGGCCTGTCGGACTTCGTTATTGGTGATGTGCTGGGTATAGGAAATGCCCAGAAGTCTTCTGTAACTCCTCATCTCCATGCTTTGTATTCTTCGTTGTAGATCTGATGTGATGGTCCATGTTTCGCAAGCGTATATGAAGATGGGGATGGCAAGGGAGCGCAGCAGTCTTACCTTGGAATGTAGACTGATGGTCCTGTCATTCCAAATGGGCTTCAACTTTGTCAGTTGTGGGTGCGATCCTGGAAAGGACGTCCTGTCGGGACCCATATTCTGATGCAATGGCTCCTAACTATTTGAAGCTATGTACTGTGTTGAGGGACTGGTTTTGGACTTCGATGTCCATGTTGATGCCTTTGGTATTGTTGGTCATCATTTTGGTCTTCTATGCACTTATTTCTATTTTATAGACTCTGCAGGTGATGTCAAGCTTATGTACCAGCTGTTCAAGTTCTTGTTCCTCTCCAGCCAATCCATCATTGTCATCCGCAAAACGGAGGTTGGAGATTGCTCTACCCCCTATGCTGACTGTGTCTTCGTAATATGCAAGGGCATCTGAAATGATGCGCTCTAGGAAGATGTTGAAGAATGTTGGAGAGGGTAGGCATCCTTGACGCAAACCGATTGTTGTTCTGAATCAGTTCCGATGGCGCTATTGTGGAGGACCACACTGGTAGTCTTGTCATACAGGTTTTTAAGGACTTCAATAATATTAGGGCTGATATTTTACACTCTCATGGTTGCCCACAGAGCTGCATACCAGATTCGGTCAAAGGCTTTTTTGAAGTCTACAAACAAATTATATAGATGTTGTTGGTGCTGTGAAAAGTGTCATGGTTTTGGATGAACTGAGACTGAGGAAATGTGTAAAGGATGAATAGAAACGGCCTAGAACAGACCCCTGAAGAACACCAAATACAAGTCTGGGCGGCTCAGAAAGGTGGTTGATGATGCAGACAGATTGGAAACGATCAGAAAGGTATGAATGGAATCAGCTTATCATCATCATCATCATCATCATCATCGTCATAACCACCTCCATCACCACCATCACCATTATCATCATTCAATTGCGGACGTAAATGATTTCAAATGTTAAAACAGTAAACGAAACAGCACAAGACAAACTTATAATAAACCAATAACACTCCGTTATACTCCCACCTCTTAATAAATAAAAAATGAATACGAAAAAAGAGAAATTAGCTAATTACGTTTTGCTAGGACAACAACGAACAAAAAGAAAAAAAAAATAATGTAAAGAATAATAGAATAAATACATTAATATAAAAAGTGGAAACGGCAATGACCAAAACAAGAAAAAAAACACAGCAAAACTGCGTTTCAAAAATAAAAATATTGAAAAATGAGTGGGAGGAATATTTTTGTTGTGGAAAATGACAAATATCATGTTGAACAGAAAGCATGCTTTAGGTAGAAAGCAAGAGGCCGATGAAGAAACAATGACAGGCAGCCATTCAGTGGACCATGTATCATAATTATACAGATAAAGAAGAGGAGAGAGACTGAGAGAGATGGGGCGTGAGACGGACAGACAGATTGGGAGGACAGAGGGAGACGTGATAGCACACGCACTCATTCACACACACAAACTCTCTCTCTCTCTTTCACATACACGCACACACACTCTGTGAAAGATCTCTCTCTCTCTCTCTCTCTCTCTCCACCGCATTTTCATCCAACACTATTTTTTTTCTGAAAGAGAGAGAGAGAGAGAGAGAGAGAGAGAGTGTGTGTGTGAGAGAGAGAGAGAGAGAGAGAGAGAGAGAGAGAGAGAGAGAGAGAGAGAGAGAGAAGGAGGGAGAGAGAGAGATTTCACAAAACGACAGACTGGGAAAGAGAAGTATGAAAGAAACGTATAGCGAGGGTGGATTGAGGCGTGGAGAAAGAAGATGGTTGTGTGAGTCGCGAGAGGCAGAGAGAGAGGGGGGGGGGGGGGGAAAGAGAGGGGGTGTGTTTGTGATTGTGGATGTGTGTGTGTGTGTGTGTGTGTGTGTGTGTGTGTGTGTGTGTGTGTGTGTGTGTGTGTGTGTGTGTGTGTGATTGGATGGTGGCGACACCAGAGGCCAATGGTGAGATATGACATCAACAAACACAATTAGCAAGGCAACATCCTCGTCGTTTTTATCCCAAAACTAGAAAGCAATTGGCGCAAGATAAACACGAAGCCATTTCCAATTCCAACCAAATGGGGAAAAGATCTCAACGTCTTCGTTTGTTTGTTTTTTGAGTTTTAATTTTAAAGACAAAAATCAATGTAGTTAAAATGATCCAAATTTGAAGGGCCAGCTTTCGTCACTCTCTTGGTGGGTTCTGTGTTCTAATTCTGCATTGGAATAACGCCGCTCATGCACTCTCCGTCACAACCAACATAAAATCAATCCGGGTTAAAACATTTATTTTGACTGAAGATTGGACAAAAAAGACGTTGCACTTTCCTCATCAGTCACGAAGAAATTTAGAAGAAAAAAAATTACATGTAAGCATGAAAATTAGCGTGATGATGACGATCTAGACCTCCTAATGGGGAAATGTTATTTGTGCCTCAGAACAATAACAGAAATAATGAAATAAGATAATAAGAATATCGCAAGAAACACTGAAGGTATAATAATAATAACGGATTTTTATATAGCGGATACTCCAGCCTATGACCAGACTCACCACGCTTTACATATTCATTACATATAAGTACATGCACTCGATAAAACATCGCTTTAGCTACAATACGCCAAAAGACAGAACAGTAAGGGTACAAATTATTTACACTTATGTACACTAATTACAATTTACAACTATGTACACAAATGACAGAAAAGACAAATAGAATGGCAAAAACATATTCACAGCTATTTATATGCCCGGTTAGGCTCAGGAGGAAAAACAGTATAAATATGTACAGCCGTGTATACACTTACGGATCAGACAGAGACAAAGAGGAGAGAATGGATAGTGAAGTTTGAAGAGGTGGGTTTTGAGGGCCTTTTTGAATGCTTGTGTTGATTGTATGTTGCGGATATGGGAGGGAAGGGAGTTCCACTGCTTAGGTGCGGAGTAAGCGAATGCACGTTGGCCGTATGTCTTAGTGCGGGTGACGGGAACCTTGAGTGTGCGAGTGTCAGCAGAAGATCTTAAAGTGCTTGAAGGGGAGTAGACAGACAGTAGATCAGCAAGGTAGGACTAGGAGGGACAAGAATCTGTGAAGAAGTTGTGACAGAGAACAGAGAGTTTGTACTCTATGCGTGCTTGCACAGGAAGCCAGTGAAGGGAATGTAGTAGAGGTGTGATGTGATCGCGTTTCTTAGCTCGGAATACTAGTCTAGCTGCTGAGTTCTGAACCTTTTGTAGCTTGTCAATGATGTGTTTTGGGGAGCCAGCGAGGATAAGCGAGGTATAGGGATAAGGTAGTGAGGTGTGTGATAGAGAAAGAGAGAGAGAGAGAGAGAGAGAGAGAGAGAGAGAGAGAGAGAGAGAGAGAGAGAGAGAGAGGGTGGGGGGCGAATTGGGAGAGAGGAGAGGAGAGGAAGGGAGAAAACAGAATAGAAAGACAGAAAAATTCACAAATGTTTATAATTAAAGACGAACACAACGATTCCTAAAGTTTCCTAATAAAAAGAGCAATGGGGTCTTCAAAAGAAACGAAAAATAAAACAAAACAAACACAAAAAAAATCGCAACTGTTGGGAACAAACCAGATCTAAAATTTGCAGAGAGATCTAATTTATCGAGGCTCGCGTCCTTAACGAGAGGCGACATGATCCCTTTGCCAAGGAGAAAATTGTTCCAGGGAATTAAAAAAACACAGCACTCTAAACGTGTTTTAAAGTTTTTATGTTAATTAAATTTTCTCTCCTTTAACATGGCAAGACGATGTCCATTTTGGGCTGTGGATCGCTCAAAAGCAATTGGCTAAAATGGCCGACAAACGTTGGCGTGACGCACCATACATCCCCCTATCCCCCCCCCTCTCTCTCTCTCTCCCTCCACTTCGAAGATTTCCGTAGAGAATATATTGCCCGCAATACTATAGAAATACCAAATGCATTCAGGAAGCCTTAATTATTGTCATCGAATAATGAAAATGTTGTAAGGAAATAATAATATGCATGTTTTTGTATAGGGAAACTGTTTTTTGTCCACAAGCCAGAAACCAATGGCGCCTGACAGGTGTGGGTTCGAGCCAGCATCTGGGCGTTATGTTTCTCCGAATATTATTTACTTTCGACTCTGGCAACGTCTCGGGGGTTTTCTCCGGGTAGTCCGGTTTGCTCCCCCAGCAAAAATTTCAAAAAATTCACTAATATTATTAGGTAGGTAGGGTTTGGGCGCGCCACTGGTTGCGACTACGCCTTCCCCGTGGGAGGCGGCCCAGAGTTTCCCGATTAAAAAGGGATAATAAACTGCAGCAAAAAAAAAAAAAAAAAAATGTATAATAGTTTCGATGTATGTTTGACTTGACTGCTGTTGTATTGTAATATTATTTGAATATGTTGCATATACCCCTTCTAATGGGGTTTGGCCCTTTATTGAATCCTATCCTATCTCGTAACTCAAAGGTCATTGGGGCACCACAGATGATCGTTTAACTAGCGTACTCCATCTTTTTCTGTCATCAGCAACCCTTACGGCTTCGTTCAGTGTCAAACCAGTCCATTCTCGAATGTTGTCCTCCCACCTCTTTTTTTGTCTCCCTCTTCTTCTGCCTCCTTGCACCGTGCCTTAAAGGATGGTCTTTGCAAGGCCTGATGCTCTGATGCTTTGGCCATACCATCGGAGTTTCCGTTTCTTCACCATGATGAGCATGTATTGTCTGTCATAACCTTACCGTGCGTGTAATAAAATAATTAGCTTTATTCTCAGAAGATCCTACAAACTTGATATTAGTTTGTAAACATTTTGTAATGTTCCAATTTCACGTATACACGCATTCATCAAAAGGCCTTCCTTATACAACAATTACACAAGTTGAAACACAGAGATCAACTTAAAACACTGAAAACGTAAAATGCACAACAGTTGGAACACAACGCCAATATTCGTTTTGCTAATTGTATGGTTCGCTTCTTTCTCACTCAAGGTAGTAGAATAATAATTAAAACGGAATTCAAGAAAACTATAACTATTATTATTATTATTATTATTATTATTATTATTATTATTATTATTATTATTATTATTATTATTAAATACATCCAAGGCAAGCGACACTAAATATGCACAGAGATCAAAACAAGAGAGATCCTTTGACGAAAGCGAAGCACAAACAAAAAAGAGTCATCACAACAAGCACACTAAAACACAGGCACAAAGACTGTCTCTGCATGAATGATCATTGTGCATGCCTTGCCTTGGTCCAGTGTTTCGCAGGAGTGCATGCAGGTCAGGTTTAGAAGCCGCAGAGGAAGAAGACAGAACATATGAGGGGAAGGGGGAGGAGGAGGAGGAGAAGAGAGATGGAAGAGGATTTCCAAGACGGAGCAAGGTTTCAGGAGGAAGAGGCCATGATGAAAACAAGGAGGAGAAGAAGAGAACAAAAAGAAGATGATGATGATGGAAAAAGAAAAAGATGATATGATATGTGATAATTGTAACAAGAGGCAGTTTTACACAGCACAGTTTACGCTTTTGCCTTGTTTAGTCAGTATAAACTTAGAAGGTTACTGTTAGTCTGAAGCAGACGACAGAAGTGGCTCTATGGTACACAGTTGTATAGTGTGACCTAGCCCAGTAGGCAATGACATCACCGCAGCTTACGTTAGAGCGCATCGATTTTACAACCAATCAGATTTTACAGCCAATGAGAACACAGCGAGGTTAGGTAGAACTAGTGCTGCCTGGACAGTAAGAGGCAGGTAAAAGGTCAGTCTACATTGAAACGGCGAGCAGAGGGGCCGGGTAGCTCAGTTGGTAAGAGCGTCTTGCTAGTAACCGAAAGGTCGCTGGTTCGAATCCCGGATTGGTCAAAGTGTGATCATATTATTTTCCCCTTTACCAACAACTGGCCCGCTGGTGTCAGTATAAATCGGTCCAGTAGTCACCTATATGCGAAAGTGTCGTGTGACTATAATCTACAAACAACACAACGGCGAGCAGTACACAGTTACGCTCTGACAGAAAATCTCTCCACTGATAGACTAAAGCAGGGCTTGTTGAATATTCGAATTCAATCAAGTTAGCCACGGCCTGACATTGTCAAAAAAGTAAATGAACATACTTTTGTTTCATAGTGATGTATTTATATTATTGTTGAATTATGTTTGTGAAATGTGCTATGCTTAGAATTGAATTGTTAGTCCAACGTGGCCTGACCACGTGGCGAACACGACCGGGTTCGATGCCATGTTGTATACCTGACAGAACCACTGTTGTTTAATCTATATGTATGCTTGAAGACCAGTGGCTGTACCAGAGAATGTGTATAATATTAATTATTTCTCTATGTGTATAGTTAGCCATGATTTATATTTATATATGTATAGGAAATTAGAGTGGAGATTCCAGTGGACCACGGATTTTGCAGAATGTTCGTCGCTTATTTATAGAGATGTGGAGCTAATCACTGAGGGCTATTTCTGCCTTCAGTGAGACGCTCTGCGCACACCTATTATACAGGGTTGTGCAGAATTTCGTCTCATATGTTGCAGACGAGTAGGTATTGTATCGTGAGCCCAACTCGGCGAAAGACAAGAGCAAGTCGTCGCTGAAAGTTGGTCTGCAGAGGCCTCTCTAGCAATGAGCAAAGAGAGCCCACCAGTATCGAATCCCCATTTACAAAAATAAAATAGAAATTAGAATATAAACATCATTATATAATATTAACAAAAGACATACATATAAAATGCCTACATTGCTAAATAATAATACCATAGAAAGCCCTAGTGACCATTTGGCAGAAAGTGTCCAATATCAGAAAAGCTGACACAACAGACCCCATACACCAATGAGGAGTTTCGGGAGTTTTCAAGAAAAAAGTTTGGTGACTGGTCTAGCGAAGAAGATTGTAGTAGATTGATAAAACAGATTAGGAACGAGAACGAACAAATGAGAATGACAGAAACGGTGGGAATTGAAAGCACTAGATTTGCACAAGTGGGGATACTATTTATACAGAAAAACCCGGCACCCCAATGGGGGTAGATGATGACGATGATGATGATGATGATATCTGACAACGACGACGATGATGATGATTATGATTATGGTGATTATAATGATGATGGCGACCCTGTACCTCCATCCACCATCAAACCTAAACGATCCTGACGTAAGCAATGACGGCCGATTATCGTCGTATTGCAGATATCCCCCACCCATTCCCACAATGCCACATCCATTCCAACCACTCTCCTCCTCCTTTCAACATCACCAGGTCCCGGAACACACACACAGCGGTCTAATTCCAGCGGCCTTGTTCAAAGATCTATCACATGCAGCTCAGCACAGCACAAAACAAACCACCGCTCCGCTGTTTGCACACACGAAAGCCTTGGATTGTGAAAGACCATAGCAGAACCCTAATTTATTGAAGAAGCGAAAGTTCTTGTTATTTTTTCTCTGTCTGTCTGTCTGTCTGTCTGTCTGTCTGTCTGTCTGTCTGTCTGTCTGTCTGTCTGTCTGTCTGTCTGTCTCTCTCTCTCTCTCTCTCTCTCTCTCTCTCTCTCTCTCTCTCTCTCTCTCTCTCTCCATTTGGCACCTTCATAATATAATATATTCCAGTAAACCAGTGCCCTGAACGTTGAGGTTTAACGTCTACACCCACCATTGGCCATAGGGCAGACGGGGATAACCATCCCAGGAAAACAGGGATCCACCAGAGCAACCAGACTGCCCTAATTCCATCAGTCTTGATCATCCAAGTTTCACAATGGACTATTTCGTTTCGCCGTCTGCTCAAAAGCCCTGAATGTTGAAAGACCAGCACAACATCCTAAATAATACAAGCCAAAGGATCATACAATTTTGTTTCCACAAATTTTCCTGGGTCTCTCATCTCATCACTCTCATCCTCCACCTCCCCCCCCCCCTCCCCGTCACTCTTTCTCTCTCCCATGTTTTTATCGTTTGCTTTTTTCTCTTTGTAATTCTTTGTTCTTTTCTCTTTCTTCTTTCTTTCTTGACCTTTTCTTCATATGTTCTTCTTCTTCTTTCTCTCTCCCATTTTTCTTCTTTTGCTTTGTTCTCTTTGTAATTATTTGTTCTTTTCCTTCTCTTGCTTCTTTCAGTCTTTCTTTCTTGATTCTTTCTTCCTTTGTTCTTATTCTTCCTTTCTCTCTTCTCTCTCTCTCTCTCTCTCTCTCTCTCTCCTCTCTCTCTCTCTCTCTCTCTCTCTCTCTCTCCTCTCTCTCTCCTGCGTTCCTGCTGCCTTCTATTTTTATATTCTACTTCTGTCTGTTTTTCTGTCTTTGTTCTTTTCGTCGCTCTTCTCTCTTTCTTCTTCAGCCTTCCTATTTTAGATTCTACTTCTGTCTGTTTTATCTGTCTTTGTTCTTTTCTTCGTCTTCTTTACTTTCTTCTTCAGTTTCATTTATTTTGTTTTATTCTTTGTTTCTGGGTTTTTATTAAAAATGTTTTTGTCTCTTCTTTTTTAGCTTTTCAGTCGCATCAAAACAAAATAAAAACAAGACCCGAATGCGATTATTCAGATGAATAGGTTAAAAACAACCAATAAAAACAACAACTACAACAAACAACAACAAAGGTCCAGTTACAATAATTAAACGTGTAATCTAAATCTAAAGCCAACTTATCAAAATGAGCTGTGTTTCAAACCCCACCCCAACCCCTTTACCATAATTTCTTCTGTTATTGTCTTCTTTGCATTCTCTCCCTTCTTCTTCTTTCTTGCTTTCCCCTCCCTCTCTCCAATCCCTATCCCCTCTCTGTTTCTAATTATGCACATTAACTTGGCCCTTCCTCTCTGCGCGCGTCCATACATTTTCCTACAATACAAAAGCAACCCGTTCTCTCAAAGCTGTTTGAGTTTATATAGATAGGGCTGTAGGTCAACAACTACGAAGAAGTAGAAGAAGAAGAAGAAGAAGAAGAAGAAGAAGAAGAAGAAGAAGAATGTTTTTGTCTCTTCTTTTTTAGCTTTTCAGTCCGGACATCAAAACAAAATAAAACAAGACCGAATTGCGATTATTCAAGATGAAAGGTTACAACAACAATAACAACAACTACAACAACAACAACAAAGGTCCAGTTACAATAAATAAAATGTGAAATCTAAAATCTAAAGCCAACTTATCAAAATGAGCTGCTGTTTCACAACCCCACCCCCAACCCCTTTACCATAATTTCTTCTGTTATTGATCTTCCTGCCATTTCCTCCTCTTCTCTTCTTCTTCTTTCTTCCCCTCCCTCTCTCCACTCCCTATCCCCCTCTCTGTTTCTAATCTCTGCACATTAACTTGGCCCCTTCCCTCTCTGCGCGCGTCCATACATTTTCCTACAATACAACAAGCAACCCGTTCTCTCAAAGCTGTTTGAGTTTAATATAAGATAGGGCTGTAGGTCAAACAACTACGAAGAAGAAGAAGAAGAAGAAGAAGAAGAAGAAGAAGAAGAAGAAGAAGAAGAAGAAGAAGAAGAAAGAAAGAAAGACAGAAAGACAGAAAGAAAGAAAGAAATAACAAGGCACATAGATCTAAGAAGAAGAAAGAAAGAACAAGGAACATAGATCTAAGAAAAAGAAAGAAAGAAAGAAAGAACAAGGCACATAGATCTAAAAAGAAGAAAGAAAGAAAGAAAGAAATAACAAGGTACATAGATCTACATGTAATTTACCCAAAAGAAAACGTCTTCCAAGGCGGCCAAAAGAACAGGATGTCATGCGCTATCGTGAATCGGGAGATCAAAGAGGCAGCAACGAGCAGCACTTAAAGATCAAATAAAATTCCTGGCGATTAAAAAAAAAATAAAATGAATAAAACACCAAAACGATAACCCCTCAGAACATTATTTCGCAAGCTATAAATGAAACTCCCAAGGAAAATTCCCAGAATCAAACTCTGCATTATAACCAATTATTTCATAAACTACAAGCAAGGCAAGGAGAGAGAAAAAATATGTAATGATTACGCCAGCGAGTTCAAAACATGCAAGGCGGAGTAAAGCTAATAAAAATCGACAAAAAGAACCCAACATCACAGAGGACATGAAAATAGGGGTCACATATAACAAATACATGCCAGGGAAAAGAAAACCAAATCCATAACCATTACAATTAGTGTCGTATCTAAATCACGTCGTCAAAACACCTTGTATTTACAATTAAAAGTTGGGTGAAGATCAATATAATAATAATAATAATAATAATAATAATAATAATAATAATAATAATAATAATTTTTTTTATATTCTTTCAAAATATCACATAAATAGAAAAAAAATACAATCACAACATTTATACTACATGACATTACTTAGTAATTAACTTACATATCACACACACACACACACACACACACACACACACACACACACACACACACACACACACTCATACACACTCATACACTGAGGTTCTTCCCTTTTTTCATTTCCGTGGAATATTTTATAAATTCAATATTACAATGATCAGAAACTGACTAAACAATCACATCTGTATCACCCACAAAAAAAAACCCAGTGCTCCCACAAATCATTGAATTTGTCTAATTCAAACCTGTTACGTGCATTATGTTTTTCTACTTCGTACTTCATTTTTAAATATCTCCTGAATGCATACAATTGTGGCAGTACCTTATCAAATTTACATTTATAAATAAAATACTTTGCCACCAAAATGACATATTGGAAGGTCTTTGATACTGTACGGTCATGAGAATATCCAAGAAGGACATGAACTTCAGAAAAATCAAATGCCTCATTTACCAAACCACTATCAAGTAATACATCACGCAGGTTACTCCAAAATCGTCTCACAAACCTGCACTGAAAAAACAAGTGTTGAATATTTTCACGCGCTTCTTCACAAAAGCTACAGCATTCATCAGGTGCAATACCCATGTATTGAAAAACAACGTTAGTACCAATTATACGATGAACCAACTTTATCTGAAACCATTTTAATTTAACTTCTTTTATCGCTTTTATTTCATACAGAATGTTTTTCCAGTTCAGTTCGCACTTAAGTTTTTCTTCCCATGTTTTACAAAAATTTGGTGTTACATCATCCGACATTAAAAGATTATAATACAGTCGAGCGCCCTTTTGGACAGAAAATAACGTTTTAATAATCAATGTATCACCCATGGCCATATCATTCACAAGCAGTATATCGCTCTTTCTAGCGTATTCCTTAACTGCATTTATACAACCACAATAAGTTAGAAAGTGGCCTCGGACATTATACTTTCTTACAAATTCGTTGAAAGACAAGAAACTGCCATTAGGATGAACGAGGTCTTTTACTTGAAAAATATTTTTAGACGACCATTCGTTTATGTATAAACACTTATTCCCTACTTTAATGTTTTGATTATAGAAAATTGGTTCAGCTAAAAATTCTTCAGATTTTGTCACATGGATACGTTTACCAAATAGGCTATAAGCATGAAAAACGTCTTTCCAGAATTGGTTTAAATTAGCAACATTTTGTGGCAAACATGAACCAACCGTTTTTAGATCATTAGCTAAAGGAAAAGTACCAAGAATAACCGATTTCCATTTATGCTCAGTTAAATAAATCTTTTTAACCCAAGTTAGCTTTAAACTGTACACATACTGACGGATGTTCGGAATACCAAGTCCACCTTCTTCAACGCTTTTCATGGATATTTTTCTACTAATTTTGTCCCTTTTCCTTCCCCAAACAAAGTCAAAAATAGTTGTTTGAAGTGATTGCATAGTATGGTCAGGTGGGTTTGGCAGAAGCAGCCAAAGATAAGTCAGTTTAGAAAGTATTAACGATTTCAAAATAGCAACTCTACCCAGGGGGGTGATCTGCCTCTTTAGCCAAATGCCGTACAATCTTTTAACTTCTTCAAATTTATTATTAACATTAATATCGATTATATCCTTCAGGTCGTTTGTAAACAGAATACCAAGAATCTTAAACTGTCGTGGGTTCCATTGTATGTTTAAATGCTGCATGTATGTAACTGGTGAATTGCGTTTATTACCTAACCACACTGCGTTTGTTTTACTCGCATTTAGGAATAGCCCTGAGTAATTTCCAAATGTGTTGATTGTTATTATTGTTTCCTCAAACGAAGCTTTGTCCCCTTCTAAGAAGATTTCTGTATCGTCAGCGTACTGTGATAACTTGTGTTCTGTTTCGTGTATTTTAATACCTTTAATATTATTATTTTCCCTAATCATGGTACCTAGAATTTCGGCACATAGAATAAAGATATAAGGTGACATGGGGTCTCCTTGTCTGCAGCCTCTAGACACTGGAAACCAGCCAGACACTTGTCCGTTTGCAGAAATACATGATTTACAGTCAAAATGTAAGGTTTTAATCCATCGACACATGTCTTCACCAAAACCAAAGGCTTTTAAGGTCTTAAGTAAGAAATTCCAGTCTAAACTGTCGAACGCCTTCTCAAAATCACAGCAAAGGAGCAAACCGGGCGCATCCGTGGCAGTTACATAATCAATAATATCATAAACTAATCTAATATTATCCCCGATAAATCTATTTTTAACAAACCCAGTTTGATCTTCATTAATTAATCTTGGTAGAACTTTTTTCATTCTATTAGCTATAGATGTTGATCCAATCTTATAAACGACATTAAGAAGAGAGATTGGTCTCCAATTCTGTATCCGCTCTTTTGGTCTATCAGGTTTAGGAATACAAATAATAACACCTTCTTTTTGTGTACACGATAACTCCCCTTTACTAAATCCTTCATTTAAAGATCTGACCACGAATGCGCCCAACTGTCTCCAGAACACTTTAAAAAACTCTGCAGAAAACCCGTCTGAACCTGGACTTTTACCATTTTTCATGTTCTTAAGTGCGTAGCTGGCTTCCTCAAGACTTAGAATTCCTTCAAGAGATTCCGTTTCAAACAAGTTTAGAACGGGTATATTATCAACTAGGTCACTGATTTCACAAGTTTCTAAGTCTCTTTTAGTATACAAACGCTCATAGAAATCTTTAACCTCGTTTACAATAACATCAGTATCGCTGGTTACGGAGCCATCTTTTAAAGTTAGTTTATTTATATGTTTATTAACGTAATTTCTCTTTTCCAAGCTACAGAAATACTTTGAAACCTTCTCCCCATCTTCCACCCATCTAGCTTTAGAACGCAGTAACACACCCCTCATTCTATGATCCCTTATGTTTATTAATTCTTGCTTGTCTTTTTCAAGAGATGCATGTTCTTCCACACCTAAGGTTTCTTTTCTTTCAAACTGTTCGATCCGATCTTGCAATACTTTTTCTTTTTTTTTATAATAATAATAATAATAATAATAACAACAACAACAACAACAACAACAACAACAATAATAATTTTTAACCAAGAATTTTACGTGTATATTTTGCCTTATATATAGTTTATATTTTAGGCTGATGTATTATTACATGAATAATCTATTCTGCTATATCAACCATCAGAACATTCCATTTAATTCAAGGAGAGAACGTGGAAAGTATCTGCAATTGATTTCTCACAAGCAAAACTCTTTAGTACGAAAAACTTAAAACTATCGCAACCTACATCCTCTTCAACTTCATCATCGTCAGCTTTAAAATATTTTCCATGCATAAAGTATAACCCTTGAAAATACAACCCAAATCGTCATACAACACGTGCTATGCAGCGGAGCTGCTGGCCTTTATGATGCGCAAGCCTATATATCAATCAATAAGGGCAGAGAGAGAGAGAGAGAGAGAGAGAGAGAGAGAGAGAGAGAGAGAGAGAGAGAGAGAGAGAGAGAGAGAGAGAGAGAGAGAGAAAGAGAGAGAGAGAGAGAGAGAGAGAGAGAGAGAGAGAGAGAGAGAGAGAGAGAGAGAGAGAGAGAGATCCATGCATAATGTGAAGCGGAGAAAGACTATGCACATTATTGCACCAAAAGCGCCATCAGATATCGTGTAGTGCCATCTCTCGTTCACATACAGAGCGAACAAAACACCATTCCTCCCCCTCTCCACCCCCTACCTACCGCACTCACACTCACCCATCCCCACTCTACCATCTTCAATCTAAGCGTCCTTATTCCTTAATACACGCCATTTACACTCAACGCTACAACACATTTATTTCTCACCCTCCTTCCGTCGCTCTTCCCCCCCCCCCTTCTCACTCTTCCACCGCCACACACTAAAAGGGAGGTGCGCACACACAAACATTCATTTCAAGATTGTATTCTTCATAAACCGCATGAATATATGCCTTTAGAGAATCTAAGACATCAGAGACAATACTCACTCTTGATCATACAAATCCATCCCGCAAACATGGGCACACTCACCTCATCAACTCTCTCATTCACTTCCCTCTTAACTTTCTTTCAGCGCGCGTACACACACACACACACACACACACACACACACACACACACACACACACACACACGCACGCGAACACAACTAAGATACAGGATACACACACACTAACAGTAACAGCACAATCACACTCGCGGACTTTTCCCGGACGTTTTGCCCGGAAAGAGTGGACAAGCGGAAAAGACACATTCCGGCGTGTAGCGAGTGACCGCGGTCCCAGAGGTCATTCTGCTGACCATTCAGCGTGAAGGGCCAGCCGTGCCGAGTATCAGATAGCGCGGATCTAGGAGGGTCCACACCCCACGGACACATACCTTCCACGGTCTGCAGAGTGGCCGAAATGTTACTCCCTATTCCTATCCTATCCTATCCCGTAACTCAAAAGTCGGTGGGGCACTACAGATGAACGTTTACCTAGCATACTCCATCTTTCTCTGTCCTCAGCAACCCTCATTGTTTCGTTCAATGTCAAGCTAATCTATTTTCGAATGTTGTCCTCCCTCTCCTTCTGCCTCCTAGGACCGTGCCTTGCAGGCTGGTCTTTGCAAGGCCTGACGTGGCCATACCATCGGAGTTTCCGTTTCTTTAACACTGTGAGAATGTCATCGTGTTGTTTAAAGGGTCTCGATGGTCTGTCGGACTTGTTGGTCATGTGCTGGGTATAGCAAATGCACAGAAGTCTTTTGTAACACCTCATTTCTATGTTTTGTATTCTTCGTTGTAGATCTGGGAGGGTCCAAGCTTCACAAGCGAATAGGAAGACGGAGATGACAAGGTATCACGGCAACCTTACATTGGAGTGTAGACTGATGGTCCTGTCTTTCCAAATGGGCTTCAACCTTGTCAGGGCAGTGTCCATGTTGATGACATTGGTGTTGTTGGTCATCATATTGGTCTTCTCTGCACATATTTCCATTCCAAAGGCTCTGGAGGTGGGGTCAAGCCTCTGTACCAGCTGTCAAGTTCTTATTCCTCTTCAGCCAATCCATCAATCGCATCCGCAAAAGGGAGGATGGAGATTGCTTTATCCCCATGCTGATTGTGCTTTCATGATCTGCAAGGGCATCTGATATGTTGCACATCCCCACCCCATCTTTTAAAAAAAATAATTTTGTTGTTGATAGGACAACATTCGAGAATGGACTAGCTTGACTCAGAGCGAAGCCATGAGGGTTGCTGAGGACAGAAAAAGATGGAATACGCTCGTTAAACGATCATCTGTGGTGTCCCAATGACTTTCGAGTTACAGGATAGGCTAGATAGAGAATAGGATAGGGCATCCAGTACCATTACTGAAGGGAAGAAGAAAAACTGAGTACCCAGAGAAACCATTCGGTGTCCTGAAAAGCTTGGTACCTAAGTCACTTCAGTTCCTCCTACGCCCGGTTCGAACCCACGACCTTAGTCATAGGAAACCCGCTCACTATCAACTGAGCTACCCGGACACCCCAACGTGACGGTGTTTTTCATCAACTGTGGATGTAACATGGACTGCATGCACATAATTCTCCTCTTGTTCAAAGTGCTCGTTGAGGAAGTCGGAACAAACTTAGGACAAAATAAACATCGGTATAGATATGAATTTTCCGCATGCGGGGCGAGCATTCTTCCACTGGCTGAAACCGCTTAATCTAGAACATCCATGGCGGGGGGAGGCTGTGACATTCTAGCAGCTACAGAAACTTGGTATGTGGCTTGGATAGCGGCTGGACACTAATAAGTCGCAACACGCTTGTCCTTCCGTCCAGTTACGTACAGGAGGGAAATGCCAACCAGAGGGTCAGGGACTGTGAAAGCCTGCACGGTGCGCAGTCTGACAGTCACAAACTACTCCACGCGTAGGAAACCGACAGCTTGACACAAATCCAACCCAGCTTCTTATGGTACTGAGTATCGGTGACAGCTCAAGTCTACGCTCCAATAATTACGTTTCAGACATCCTCTCTCTCACAACTAGCTCTGAAACTCTATATGTCGATTAGTTTTCAAGAAGCTAAGCAGCCACTGATGTTCAGAATGCTTGTATGCAAATGACACACCTTTCTCCGATTTAATCCTCCAAGGGAAGCTACGCGGGAAAGAGAAAGTGGGGGAGGGGGAAGGGAGGGCTGAGGGGGTGGAAGGAGAGGGAGGGAGAGAGAGAGAGAAATAGCTAACAAAGCGTGAATAAACACAGCACAACACTGGTGTATTATTTACGGATATTATATTATCAAGAAATGCCTATTTCATCATATGCGTTTTGTTTATTAACAAAACTTTCGAGATTAGTTAGTTAGTCACTGTTTATTATAGGATCCAGTGGACTGCAAAGAGCCGAATCAGGACCACAACTTGGTTGAAAAAGGACTCACCCCTGATCCGCATAAAAGATCTGTTGAAACAACTCTAATGGTAACACTGAAGGCACTCCACCAGCCGGTCACTTTACAATAAATGCATTCTATGCAAGGGACGCTGAGGCTGTACTATAATTTATCGAACCCCCGTTTACAAAAACAAAATAGAATATAAACGTTATAAAATATTAACAACGCACATACATATAAAATGCCTACATTGCTAACTAATAATACCATAGAAAGCTCTATCGACCATGTTACCCGATTATTGAATCTTGGTAAGTGTAGCTCGAATTCGTTTATTCACGTAGCCGGTTCACTCAGCAACAAGACAGGAGTCGTTGTATTAAGATTTTTAACTTTATTCAGCAAACATCAACAACTGCATACAAGGTCGCTTTCAATGACTACCAACATCATCCTCACAAGCAGACAGTGATTTACTTAAATAGCCTCTATGCAATCGAGAACAATTTCGAACATTCCAGCATGACGCAATACAGGGCCGGACCTAAGTTTTTCAGGGGTAGGGGCCCAAATTTATTTTAGGGTAGTAGTGAAGGCGCGAAGCGCCGAGCCCACGGCGCGAAGCCCCTAGTTTGCTAGGGGAGTCCGGGGGCATGCTCCCCCGGAAAATTTTTTGAAAAGGGAGAAAAAATGGTGCAATCTGAGAATGTAAATTGCAAAATTTGGGTGCTATAGTTTGCCACTGATTTTGGGGAGAAATTACCTTTAAAAAAGTGTGTGTGTTAGGAATAAAGTCATTTTTTGTTTGTGTGTTTAGTGTTTTCGTTTGTTTCTGCAGAGAGACTCTCGTTTCTGTATCACTTGTTTTTATTTATATGTGTGTGTGGGTGTGGTTTTCTTCTTTTTTTTCCCCCACATATATTTCTTTTTTTTTTATTTCTTTTTTTTTTCTTCAAAAAAAGGTAGGGGCCCGGGCCCCTCGAGCCTCTAGGGCAGGTCCGGCCCTGCAATAACACCCAACCAAAATAAAACTCGTCACCGGAACTCTGCCTTAAGTCATATAATGTTTAGATTCGACCAGCTTTTACCCGTAAGGTCTATAAGCTTCGATCGATAATAAACAAGTAATTACAGAAAATCGACCGACCAAAATTATTAACACTACTCAAAGCTTCTTCTAGCAACAGCGCAAAATCAAATCAAAAGTAAATACACGCTATTAGTTCATGCTTTGCAAAACAAACATCTATCGTGCGCGTCTCAATCGTAGCAGATCATGTGGCAGAAAGCGTCCAATATCCCCAAGCTGACCCAACAGACCCCAAACACAAATGAGGAGCTTGGGGAGAGTTTTTTGAATAAAAATGGTAGGTGACTGGTCTAGCGAAGAAGACAGCAGATTCGATAGAACACATTATGAACGAGAAAGAACAAAAGAGAATGACAGAAACAGTGGGAATTTAAAGCACTAAATTTCCACAAAGGTGAGGTACCATATATACAGAAAACCCCGCTACTCCAACTGGGGTAAGCATTCGAGAGCAAACTAGACGACTTCTAGAAGAAGGAAAAGGAGAAGAAGAAGAAAAAGAAGAAGAAGCAGAAGAAGAGGAGGAGAAAGAGAAGAAGGAGAAGGATAAGGAGAAAAAGAAAATTATAACGAAGGAGTAGAAGGAGAAGAAGAAGAAGAAGAAGAAGAAGAAGAAGAAGAAGAAGAAGAAGAAGAAGAAGAAGAAGAAGAAGAAGAAGAAGAAGAAGAAGAAGAAGGAGGAGGAGAAGAAGAAGAACAAGAAAAAAAGGAGAACAAGAAAGAAAAGAAGGAGGAGGAGAAGAAGGAGGAGGAGAATATGATGACGAAGGAGTAGAAGGAAGAGAAGAAGTTGAAGGAGGAGGAGGAGGAGAAGAAGAAGAAGAAGAAGAAGAAGAAGAAGAAGAAGAAGAAGAAGAAGAAGAAGAAGAAGAAGAAGAAGAAGAAGAAGAAGAAGAAGAAGAAGAAGAAGATGATGAAGAAGAAGAAGGAAAATCTACAGAAGTGTATGAGGTTGCACTGAAAGGAAACACACATGTAAAAGAAATCGAAGAAAAAACAAAAAAAGAGACGAAGGATGGGGTGGGGTTTGTGGGAAGGATGGAGTACGAAGGGAGACAATCGGGGGTGCGATGAGGCGGGGTAAGAGGTATTTGCGTAAGTCGAACCAGCAGCAAGACTGCAGCACGGGTTTAAAAGAAACGACATTCTGAAGGATGAGCGAGACAAAAGAACCCTATCTTCCGGGCATCATCATTAAAAGCTTCCTCCATTGTTCGCGACCAATCAAATTATCTCAAGAACCCTACATAAAAGGGGAGACTACTGTTCCAAGCCTGATTGCCTCCCTTCACACCCCGTAACTCGCCCCTTTGTTGCATCTTTTTATCGCGTCTTTTTTTTTTCCTGCAGCTAAAAATCTATTTTTTCTGACAACATATTTTATAGCAGTCTAAATTCTTAGAACATTCTTCAGAAACAATAATTAAAAGGCCTTTTTTTTTGTGGAAACAATAGCTCTATTACATAGCGTTCTCTCTGACAAACAAAACCCAATTTTTCTCCCATTAAAAGAAAAAAGTGTAACCAAAAATAAATATAACAATTTCTTTGCAATCCATTTTACACTATCAATTAGAACTACATCGAAAAGAAAAATAGTAATAAATAAATTTTTTACCAATCGATACAAAAAATGAAATTAAAAAATCAAATGAACTTTATTAATATTAGCACTTATAGAAAATATTTATTTGTTATGTGTTACATGCGTCTTTCGATTGCATCGTATCTTCGTCAAACAACGCTATTGACAGGCACAGCAGTTATTGGTCCACGAGAAATTCTTTACGTCGCTGCATAGCCATACCTCAGGTGGTGTTGTTGTTGTCGACCTCAGCCGTCGTCGTCGTCGTTTTGTTGGTCTTTTTGTTGCTGTTGTCCCTTTGTTGCATTTTATTCTTACTTTTATTCCTTTTCGGGGGTGGGGGTGGGGGGGAGGGGGAAACACCTATGAACTGACAGCTTATTGACTGATTCTCTCTCTTTCTTTTTCTCTCCCCCTCCCTCTCGTTCGGTGACTGAATAGTTGTGTGAATGCGACACAATGAATGACAATAGCAAAAACAATAAAACTCTTTGTTATCTTCATAATGTTAAGATTACCTCCACCCTCACCCCCATCCGGTACCCCTCCCTCTCCTTCTCCCCACCCTATCTTCTTTCCCACCTGCACACAATTCAACGTGTGCAAGTGACATTTCCTTCCCCAAAACACGCCAACTGTAAAATAAGATTTTTTTTGACGGGGGGGGGGGGGGGGGGGGGGGGGGGATGGTCGGGGGGACAATAACTTTCATTGTTTCAAAAACACTCTCAAGGTTAGCATGATCCTGTCATTTGCAAGGTACACCCGCATAAAAGGCATCCCTGGAGCCCAAGGAAATTGATTATTTTTCCCATTATGTTTTTACACGGGAAGGGCGTAATATTTTAAATGTGTGCGAGTGGGAGAGAAGTGGGTGTTGTATGAGCGTGCGTGCGTGCGTGTGTGTGAGCGCGCGCGCGCGCGCGTGTGTGTGTGTGTGGACTTGGATGGAGAACAGTTTCGCTTCGTGGTAAGTTTTTCTAAGTTGACTATATTATTGATCGCGACACAAAATAAGGACAACAACAAAAACAAATAAGAAAGAAAAATCTTGCTGAAGCAATGAAACTTATATATACTGCACAATACTTTTGGTAGACCTTTAGCATCAAACCGGTTTTCTTCAAAACTGACCGTACTTTGACTTGTTCAGAACCATTTGAACAGTAGTCCTACGATTTCAAAAGATCTATTTGGTAAACAACAAACCACAACTCTCTCTCTCTCTCTCTCTCTCTCTCTCTCTCTCTCACTCTCCCTCGCTTCTTCCCTCCCTCCATCACACAAACACACACCAACCAACACCAACCTTCCCACCCCAAAGAGACATTTATTATAAAAGTTGCCTATATAATTCGTTTCAACAGATCAGTCGACAGCAAAGCGCCTTTACCACAAGAGGCAAGCAAACGAAAGAACGAGGGACGTTTGAAATAAGACGTGAGTGGGGTCGATGGAACGAGAGGATGTTGAGGGTGGGGTTGGGAGGTGGTGAGAGGAGGAAGAGACGGTGAGGGGGGGGGAGGGAAAGGCTGGAAGCGGAAGAAGAAAGCTTGACGGAGGAGTGAGGGGGGGGGGAATATTATGGTGAAGGGAGGGGTGTGGGCTTCTGGGGGAAAAAAAAAGTTTCCAATTATGTCCGCGGCGTGTGGTGTAAATTAGTGCAACTCAATCGGAACTGCCGCGAAATTAACATTCCCGACTTCCTCAATGAACACGCACACACGAAGAACACTTCTACCTTCCTTCACACACATATTTCCCACTTCCTCAACGAGCACGCACGAACGCAGACCTCATCATCTTCTTTCTTTCGCGCGCTCTTTCTCTCACACACACACACACACACACACACACACAAACATTCCTCTCTTCTCCTCCTACTGACCCCGACCATCCTACCTTCTTATTCCTCTCAAATAGCTCTTCTCTTCTGTTCTATTTATTTCTCACCCTTTCGTCTTTCATCCATTCATTTAATTTATTCATCCGTCTTTCTAACCTTGACCGCAGGTGAAAATTGTGATAATGATGAAAAATGTTCAACCTCTCAATCTCTCTGTCTCTCTCTCTCATCGAATTGTTTGTTATCAAACAAACAAACAAACAAACAAAAAGTGCTGTTTGTTATGTATTGTGTAATTGATTGATTGTGAATGAACATTGTAGTTTAACGTCTACACCCACCATTGGCGATATGGCAGACGGGGATAACCATCCCAGGGAAAGAGGGGTAGGGACTTGAATCAACACTGAACCACCAAAGCAATCATGCTGCTAAAATGGACAGTAAAAATGGCCACGTTTTATATCGCCTACCACGGGATTCGAACCTGGGTCATCGGTGTGCCAGGCGAACGCTCTACCAATTGAGCTACGGCGGTGGGCCTGATTGAGTGTCATATGTATATATGCTTATATTGGCGTTAGCTTGCGGATCTGAAGGTCCCGAGTTCGAGCCCAGGCCGGGCATTGTGTTGTGTCCTTGGGAAAGACACTTTACTCCCGTTTCCTACTCCTTCGGATGAGAGTATAAACCGAGGTCTAGTCTGTGTCGCATGCATTCCCTCATAACGAACTTTAAAGATCCTGACGCTCATGTCCTAGACGGGTGAGTGCCGGTGACAAGAACGCACCCAGCATGTACCTTGGGTAAAGCGCTTCACCTGGGGCTACTGTACTTTCGAAAATGAAAGTGCACGAATTTCACCTCGGTGATAATAAAGTTGTTTAAAAAAAATTAAATAAAAATGTTTTTGTATGCTGCCGCATAATGCTATTTATAATTATTTTTGTCGTTTCACTAAAGCCATTATTTTGTTTTGTCGTTGGGCAAGTATGCCTGAATACTGCATGCAGAAAGTGAGTGTGAATGATACGAGGAGCGATTTAAGATTAGATTCCCGCTTTAAAATCTGTTTCCTGGTTGTGAATAAAACGTCAGAGTCGGAGCCGCTCTCTCTCTCTCTCTCTCTCTCTCTCTCTCTCTCTCTCTCTCTTTCTCACACACACACAGACACACACACACGACACAAACATTTATTTGACATATTAATGAATGCATACACCCCTCCCTCCATTCTTCCCCTCCCCACTCTCTCTTCCTCCCTCCCTCACACATACATCTCCGCAAACATCCACCCTCACCTATGTACTTCTAACACATTCACACCTCTTTGTATCACTAGCGGTATCTAAATGGGATCATAATGGGTTGCACAAACACTGCTGGGGATGGAGGCAAAAAGGCAAACTCGGATGAATCCAAACAACAGACCATCTGTGTTGATGACTCAATCGATCCTTCCTGTTTGGGTGCGAATCCTTTTTAGCACTGACGTCATAACCATTGCAAAGAAAGATGCAGAGGAGGAGAAGGAGGATGAGGAGGAGGAAGGAAAATTCCAGAAGAGATAGAAAAGAAAAAAGCAAAAGAGAGCCGATGAGCAGACGCAATCCGATGAAGGATAAACTAATTCAAATATTTTGCTTCGAATTTCAATGTGGAGAGGAGGAGGATGAGGAGGAGAAGTCAATACAACTATTGGGCTTGAAATTTCGTCGTAGAGGAGGAGGATGACGAGAAGAAGGAGGGGTACATCTACAGTTTAAATAAAGAAATTGCACAATGGATGACAGTGAATGTGGTGGAGTTGAGGAGAGAGAGAGAGAGAGAGAGAGAGAGAGAGAGAGAGAGAGGGGGAGAGAGAGAGAGAGAGACAGAGAGACAGAGATAGGGAGAGAGAGAGACAGAGAGAGAGAGACAGAGAGAGGGAGAGAGAGAGACAGAGAGAGAGACAGACAGAGAGGGAGAGAGAGAGAGACAGAGACAGACAGAGAGACAGAGACAGACAGACAGAGAGAGAGAATACTATTAGTTGCATAGAATATTTCGCTGATTTGTCTATAAAGTCTCGGGGAATTCAGCTATTAGCACAAACTCACAGCGTCACACACACACACACACACACACATGCGTGTACGAGGTACAAATGGGGTAATTTCACCAACTTCGCGGCCCTTAGGCGGCGAATTAGGTCAAGTTTCTTCAAAAAAGACACTTTTTCGCAAGAAGTTTGACCTAATTCCTCGCTCCTAAGAGACGAAGTAGGTCAAGTTTCTTCAAAAAAGCACATTTTTCGCAAAAAGTTTGACCTAATTCCTCGCCTATTAGAGACGAAGTAGGTCAAGTTTGTTTAAAAACACAGCTAGGATAAGGAACTTTCCTCGACGATTAGGGTAAGGCAGTGCCTCGACGATTAGGGTAAGGCAGTGCCTCGACGATTAGGGTAAGGCAGTGCCTCGAAAAGGGTTAGGGTCAGGGCTAGTTGCAGCGCTGCAACTAGCCCTGACCCTAACCCTTTTCTGGAACGGGTGCCTTACCCTAATCGTCGAGGCACTGCCTTACCCTAATCGTCGAGGCACTGCCTTACCCTAATCGTCGAGGAAAGTTCCTTATCCTACCCGTCTGGAAGATGCACTACAACTACACCAGGTCAAGTGTACTTGTAGTGCATGTGCACTACAACTACACTTGACCTGGTGTAGTTGTAGTGCACATGCACTACAACTACACTTGGGCAAGTGTACTTTAAGTGCACATGCACTACAACTGCACTTGGCCAAGTGTACTTTAAGTGCACATGCACTACAACTTCACTTCGTGAAGTGAAGTTGTAGTGCACATGCACTACAACTGCACTTTCATGTACTTAGAACAAATGAGCAACGCCAGACAAATGGGGAACGACAAAATTACCTCATTTGGTACTAAAAATGGCAAATTTCGTTCCCCAAATGTGACGTTTCACAACTACACACACACACACACACACACACACACACACACACACACACACACACACACACGCACACACGCCTCCTCCACCACCACCACCACCAACACCACTCGCTCTCTCTTTCTCTAAAACACACACACACAGCGAATTCAGCAACTTACATAAACAGACCACAGAACAAAGAAAGACAAAAGAAAACAAGAACAATTCAAATTAAAAAGAACAATATTTCGGAACTATTTGAACAACAAAAATTCAAGAGAGAAAAAAAGTTGTAGAACTATTTGTACAGAGTATCGATCTTGTGGAAGAGAAATTTGAACTCTACCGCGCTTTATAAATTGGTTGAGCGAACTCCGCAAAATTACATTACCACAGACCACATCACAAAGAAAGAACGATGGAAAGAAAGAAAAAAAGAAAGAAAGAAAGAAAGAAAGAAAGAAAGAAAGAAAGAAAGAAAGAAAGAAAGAAAGAAAGAAAGAACAAGCTAGCATCGGTGAAATATTTGTGATCAGGATCGATCAGGGTTTCAAGGGCAAATCGAACTCGCCCATATTTGAAAACATGACTTGCATGAGCAACAACCGCAAAATTACAGACTATGGATCACAGCACACACGGACATATCGATGATTGCAAAACACAACATGCATCATTTGGTAATTAATGCAAGGAGAACTTCCAGCGGCAGGCATGCAATGATCCAACACACTGAGAAAATAACGGGCTTAATGTTTGTAAATTAAAAAAAAAACACTCTCACAGTTTTAAAAAAAATCTTTTCTTTTTTTAAAGTTTCGTTTGTTTACAATACATATAACAGAAACAAGGTATAAAACAAACGGAAACTGGGGAATATGGTGATGAATGAGAGAGTGAGGGGACATGGAAAATGGGGGGGTGGTGATGAATGAGAGAGTGAGGGGACATGGAAACTGGGGGGGGGGATGAATGAGAGAGTGAGGGGACATGGAAACTGGGGGGTGGTGATGAATGAGAGAGTGAGGGGACATGGAAACTGGGGGGAGGGTGGTGAATGAGAGTGAGGGGACATGGAAACTGGGGGGTGGTGATGAAGGAGAGAGTGAGGGGACATGGAAACTGGGGGGGTGATGAATGAGAGAGTGAGGGGACATGGAAACTGGGGGGTGGTGATGAATGAGAGAGTGAATGGACATGGAAACTGGAATGGGGGGGGGGGGGGTGATGACTGAGAGAGTGAGGGGACATGGAAACTGGGGGGTGGTGATGAATGAGAGAGTGAGGGGACATGGAAACTGGGGGGTGGTGATGAATGAGAGGGTGAGGGGACATGGAAACTGGGGGGTGATGATGAATGAGAGAGTGAGGGGACATGGAAACTGGGGGATGGTGATGAATGAGAGAGTGAGGTGACATGGAAACATGGGGGGTGGTGATGAATGAGAGAGTGAGGGGACATGGAAACTGGGGGTGTGATGAATGAGAGGGTGAGGGGACATGGAAACTGGGGGGTGGTGATGAATGAGAGAGTGAGGGGACATGGAAACTGGGGGGGGGGTGATGAATGAGAGGGTGAGGGGACATGGAAACTGGGGGGTGATGATGAATGAGAGAGTGAGGGGACAGAGGGACAGATGGCTGTGTAACCAGGTTGAGAGAGGCGATAAATAGGTAAGGTCGTCAGATAATAACAGGCGATAGAGTGTTCGTGAAATCGTGCAGGGACCTGACGAGAGGCGGGCCATTTTAAATGGACTGTTCTCGCCAAATCCGAGATCAGCGATTCATTTCTACCACTGTTAAGGACCACCGTTCATTTTGTATCGTTACAAGTGCAGGACTGTTTGCGGAAAATATTAGCCATTTTCAATAGGGAGTTACTATTCAACCATTCATGATGATGATGATGATGATGATGATGATGATGATGATGATGATGATGATGATGATGATGATGATGATGATGATGATGATGATGATGATGACTTGACCTGTAGGCTTGTTACGCGCACGGATCCACACTGGCAGGACAAGAGAGACAAAGACGGGCTGACAGATAGAAAGAGACAGAGAAACAGGCAGAAAGAAAGAATAACACTGAACAACGCCGAAGACCAGAATATGAGTAATCTTAAAGAAAAATACGGGCAAAGAATGGGAAGTAATGAAATAAAAAGACAAGCGTATTATGTCCCCTGTCATTCTTCGAGCTCTTTGCCCTTTTCGAAATTACTGCCGTCGATATGGATCAGAGATTGTGACGGATGATGGTTATGATGATGATGAGGAGTAGGAGGAGATAGAGGAGGAGGAGGATGAGAAAGAGGAAGAGAAGGAAGAGGAAGAGAATGAAAAAGCGACGGAAGACGGCCAAATAAGATAATCAATACCATTTCCATATATCTTAAAAATGATTATCTGTTTAATAATAATGTTCGTCATTTATAAGGCGCCTTAGCCTAAGGATCAAGGCGCTGGCCGATACAGGATCTAACTCAAACCGTCCGAGACGCCCACCCGCAGCCTTTGGCGCATGGTATGACGCCCGGACAACTGAGCACAATCCTGGGCAGCCAGGGATTCTGCCTACAAATATTATTCTGAGGGAAAAAATACTCACCCATACACCCCCTCTTCCTTTCCTCCAGTTTAAAAAAAAAAGACAAATAAAGAAAAACACTCCTTTGCTTGGCGAATCAAACAAAACATCACCATGCTGCGAACGACACTCATCAACAAAATATTGTTTTCCTAATGAAACAAAAAACAGCCAACTCGTCTTCCACAAGAACAACAAGATTGTAGCTATGAATAAAAGACCCCTTCTGTTAATCAAAACAAAATACGTTGAACAAAGGGAAAGAACACTTAATAATCATTTATCTGTCCAATCACGTCCCACATAGTGTAATCGTCATGACGTAGTCAATCCCTATTTTCCACTCGAATCTGACAATCGCATTACATTGAATTCATCAACAAATTTTGGTAGATAGGTCAATTACAAATCCTTTGTACAAAGGGAGCACATGGTGGGGACCGGGTCTGGTGCACGTGGACCGATTCTAATGGTAGAACTATTATTAAGGCAAACCAAGCAACACACTACCTCAAACACACACGAGATCCGCTCATGTTCCGGTCAGCGCTCAGAGCAGCTCTTGGAGGTGTAAAGGCGCTATATACTACTACTACTACTACTACTACTACTACTACTACTACTACTACTACTACTACTACTACTTATTACTACTACTTCCCTACTACTACTACTACTACTACAATGTTACGTTGAAACGCCAATGGTAGTGTGTCTAAAACGCGCACGATAGATCTAATCGTTTCGTTTTGCAAAGTATTCAATAATGGAGTTTATTTACCTTTGATTTGAGTTTGCATTGTTGTTAGGAGAGGGTTTGTATAACGTTGATAATTTTCGTTAGTCGATATTGTTGGAGAATTTTCTGGATCCGTTTGTTTACTATCGATCGAAGTTTCTTGATGGACGTAGATAATGGAGAACATTCTTTTCACATGTATGACGTAAGTCAGTGATGACGATCTTTAATTCTGATTGGTTGGTTGTAATACGTCATTTCTAGAACGACCTGTCGTCATCTCGAAAGAGAAAAAAATTTATATATTCGATGCTCCGTGTGTTGTGAAAAAGTTGCTGTTGAAAGTTGTTGAGTTGAGTTGAGAATTGTATGCAGTTGTTGATGTGTGCTGAATAAAAAGTGGAAAACTTCATACGTCGACTTTGTGACTTGTATGCTGAGTGAGCAGGCTGCGTGGATAAACGAATCTGAGTTACACCTTATCAGGAATTCAGCATTGGGGCTGAATCAGATACTGATAAAGAAAACACCATCATCAAACGGAGTGTAACATTTTGGGGGTCAAGCCGCGATTCACGCCATAGCCAAGGGTTCAACTGCTACAACAAGCGAGTCAACGTTACGAGAGGCAGTCATCGAGGGTAGCCGCCAACGAGTTGCGTCGAGAGGGGCCAACATACTGGGACTACATCACCGATAGGTTCGGGTTGACTGCAAGGGCGTGTAGTCGCTGAGGAGTTGCTTCGTGAGCGAACAACAGATCGGGACTACGTGGCTGCCGTAAGACTACGTCGAGGGACAGTCTCGGAGCTACATCGCCAGTGTTACAGAGAGCGGCGAGCGGACGTCGCGTCTACTTCAGCACAGGAGCGTGTACATCAACACCAGCGTGGTGCAGCGTCGCATACGACGAGGACAGCGGGGCCTGCGTCAGCGAAAGCGACTAGTGGCAAGCATCAGCGCTACTGCAGAAAGCGTGCTGTTCTAGAACAGTCTAGAAGGGTACAGCACAGTCAAGAACTTTCCAGTCAAGAACTTTCCAGAAAAGAACTTTCCAGAAAAGCATCAAGATGGCTGACTTCTGGCAGAAAGGGATTGCACTCAATCTGAAAGGCAAACAGCTGACGGAGTACGTCAAGTCTCAGGAGAGAATACAAGAAAGAGAAGAACAACGTCAGCGTGAAGAAAGAGAAGATGAGCGACGGCGTGAAGAAAGAGAATTTGAACTGAAGCGTCTGGAAATTGAACAGCAGCGGCAAGAAAGAGATCGTCAGTACCAGCTAGAGTTGGCGCGTATCCAAAACAATCAGCATGCGCCACAAGTCACCAACGACCATACGGCTCCAAAATTGCCAGCTTTCGTCGACGGGAAGGACCAGATCGACAGCTATCTGGCGAGATTCGAAAGGTTCGCCGAAAGCTCCAACTGGCAACTTCGAGACTTGGCGATTCGACTAAGTGCACTTCTGACAGGGCAAGCGCTCGAAGTTTACACCAGACTGTCGAACGATGACGCCAAAAACTACGACGTCTTGAAAGAGGCCCTGTTGCAGTGCTACAACTTTACAGAGAAGGGCTACCGTAAACGCTTCCGTGAATGCAGGCCTAAGTCAGACGAGACGCCAAAGCAGTTTGTGGAGCGCCTGTCGTCATATCTACACAAGTGGGTGGAGTTATCAGGTGAGACCGAGCGCACAGCTACCCATGCGGACGTGCAAGAGTGCATAACCGATGGCCAACTCCTACTTGCCAACGGGAAATCCATCCCCGTCGTCGCCCGCGCAGCTGTGACCGTAAAGAACATGCCTGTTTCCAAGGGACGCGTCGGAAATCATGAAGTGACTGTTTTAAGAGACTCTGGCTGCAGTGGGGTCATCATCAGAGAAGATCTAATCGCTAAAGAACAGTTCACTGGCGATTCAAAATGGACACTTATGGCCGACAGCAAATGTGTGAGAGCGCCATTTGCGAAGATTCATGTCAACACCCCTTTCTACATAGGCGAAGTCGAAGCGGTTTGCCTGAAGAAGCCGCTGTATGATTTGATGATCGGGAATATCGACGGCGCGAGACGACCCGACGACCCCGATCCAGAGTGGAGTCCTGCCTCAACCCAACGCGTCGAAGTTGTGGAGGAGGATCCACTGCCATTTCCCGATGGAGACCTTTCAGAGCTGCTACTGGACAATGTGGTTACTCCGGCTCAGCCCTGCCGACCAGAGATCGTCGGTGCTGTCACCACCAGGGCCCAGGCCAAGAGAGACAAGACGACTACGCCACTGAAGGTCGCCGACAACTCCAAAGCTGCCATCGTGGACAGAGATAAGCTGATCCAGCTCCAGGAAGCTGACAGCACTTTAAACAAGTACAGGAACCGCCAAGATCACGTGACCAAGGGCAGTGGCACGGTCTATTTCGAGGTGAAGGCCAAGATCCTGTACAGAATCTTCCAGCACCCGAAGGTCAACGGAGGTAAACCACTACGTCAAGTCTTGGTACCGTTACCCCTAAGGCGCCATGTGATGGAAGTAGCGCATGACTCAATCATGGGAGGTCACCTGGGTATCAAGAAGACGTCGGATAGAATCCAGGCGATGTTCTACTGGCCAGGACTTCATGCGGACGTCAGCCGTTTCTGCCGATCATGTGACATTTGCCAGAAGACCATACCTCGAGGAAGGGTCCCGAAAGTGCCTATGCAGAGGATGCCTCTGATCGACCGACCTTTCAAGAGGGTGGCCTTAGACTTAATCGGCGAAATAAGACCTCCGAGTGAAGAAGGTCATCGGTGGGTACTGACTTTAGTGGACTATGCGACTCGGTACCCAGAAGCAGTGCCTCTGAAGAAGATTGACACTGAAACTGTGGCAGAGGCGCTGGTGGACATGTTCAGTAGACTTGGAGTGCCTGAAGAAATTCTGACAGACCTCGGGACACAGTTCGTCTCTGACTGTATGAAGGAGGTCAACAGACTGCTGAGCATCCGGCATTTGACTACGACACCCTACCATCCAATGTGCAACGGGCTTGTCGAAAAGTTCAATGCTACGTTGAAGTCCACCCTGAAGAAACTGCAGCGAGCAGCCCAGACAATGGCATCGTTACATCAACGCCTTACTGTTCGCCTACAGAGAAGTGCCGCAGGAGTCCACCGGCTTTTCTCCGTTCGAGCTGCTGTACGGAAGAACCATCCGAGGGCCGATTCACATCCTAAAAGAACTGTGGACGAAAGAAGTAGAGACCCCAGAGGTGAAGAACAGCTACCAGTACGTGTTTGAGCTACGGGAGAAGCTGGAGCAGACTCTCGAGATAGCCAGAGAAAACCTGAAGAAGTCCCAGGACTGTGGAAAGCACTACTATGATCGTAGGGCTGTGAGCAGGAAGTTTAAACCTGGCAACAAAGTGCTGGTGCTGCTACCTACTGATCATAATAAGTTGCTGATGCAGTGGAAAGGCCCGTACGAAGTGGAGACCGTGGTGGGAATCAACGACTACAAGGTGAAGGTCGGCCAGCATTCCAAGATATACCACGCCAACCTCCTTAAGCTGTACGTGGAAAGGCCATCAGAGACTGTACACGCAGAAACAGCAGCGGAGATCGACAACAGCTTTGACAGCGAGGAACTGTTGGAGCTAGGAGACTTCCACAGCAAAGAATGCATCAATGATGTTAAGCTAGGACCAGGCTTGACGGAAGGTCAAAAGTTGGAGCTCAAGGACCTTATGGGCGAATTTTCCCATAGCTTCAGTGATGTCCCAGGCTCTACGACTTTGGTCGAACATGAAGTCCACACCCAGACCTGGAAGGAGCATCTGCAGACCTTGAGGGAGCTGTTCCACCGTCCCGCAGAAGCCAACCTGACCGTGAGACCCAGCGAATGCATTCTGGGAGCTGACAACGTCGACTGCGTCGGACATCCAACGGAAGAAAAAGACAACGGAGGATGCACTGACTCCAGGAAAGCCCACGTGATCGTCGTTCTTGACCCTGGGCCGATGACAACCGCAACTGACGAGGGCGTCGTTTCCTTGCGGATGAAAAAACATTGACCGTGTAGATAAAATGTGAACATTGACAGTACCCAGAAAGACTTGCAGATGAGAAACATTGACTCTGTGTGAATGAACTGTGAACATTGACAATATCCAGGCAGATTGGAAGATGAGAAATTTTGACTCTGTGTGAATGAACTGTGAACATTGACAGTATCCAGACAGTCTGAAATAAGTTTTAATTCCGTACTTTGCTTGTGCATTACGTTTCAACGTTGTTGAAAGAAATTGGGTAAATTTCTTCTTGAGTGGGGGGTTATGTTACGTTGAAACGCCAATGGTAGTGTGTCTAAAACGCGCACGATAGATCTAATCGTTTCGTTTTGCAAAGTATTCAATAATGGAGTTTATTTACCTTTGATTTGAGTTTGCATTGTTGTTAGGAGAGGCTTTGTATAACGTTAATAATTTTCGTTAGTCGATATTGTTGGAGAATTTTCTGGATCCGTTTGTTTACTATCGATCGAAGTTTCTTGATGGACGTAGATAATGGAGCACATTCTTTTCACATGTATGACGTAAGTCAGTGATGACGATCTTTAATTCTGATTGGTTGGTTGTAATGCGTCATTTCTAGAACGACCTGTCGTTATCTCGAAAGAGAAAAAAATTTATATATTCGATGCTCCGTGTGTTGTGAAAAAGTTGCTGTTGAAAGTTGTTGAGTTGAGTTGAGAATTGTATGCAGTTGTTGATGTGTGCTGAATAAAAAGTGGAAAACTTCATACGTCGACTTTGTGACTTGTATGCTGAGTGAGCAGGATGCGTGGATAAACGAATCTGAGTTACACCTTATCAGGAATTCAGCATTGGGGCTGAATCAGATACTGATAAAGAAAACACCATCATCAAACGGAGTGTAACAAACAACAACAACTACTAATATTACTACAACAACAACAACTACTACTACTAATAAAGAAGAAGAAGAAGAAGAAGAAGATTTATACAGCGCTTTTTTCCCATTAAAAAACATCGCTCAAAGCACAATTTTCCATAAGTAAAAAGCTAGAACAACAGGGACACAAGGCAAACAAATATAATATAACAAACCAAATCTATACAGGCTTTATACAAGTTGTGGCAGATGTCGGTTGGTAAAGACCATGCAGAAAAGAACATTGTTGCGGAAAATGATTAATGAGCACAGGAAAATCAAAAGAGATTAATTTTTGGTTTCGGTTTAAATGATATATTATATAATAATCAATTCATTAATATATATCTAGTTCTGTACCCTAACGTGACTCTAACCAATGAACGATAAGGACGGAGACTGCCAATCAGGTATATATAGTCCGTCAATGTCTGTCTTCTATCTCTGTCTGTCTGTCAGTCGGTCGGTCTGCCTGTCGGACACTCTCTCTCTCTCTCTCTCTCTCTCTCTCTCTCATACACATACACACATATCTACAAACTGGTTCCGAACTATATCGCAGCCAATAATTAATCGAAGCAAATCGTCCCGTGTTGACGTACCCTGGTTCTTCCCCACGGACCGCGGATTATCCAGACCATGTAACACCGCGTAACAGTTGTCTATTTTCTTCTTCTTCTTCTTCTTCTTCTTCTTCTTCTTCTTCTTCTTCCTCTTCTTCTTCTTCCTTTTATCATTTATCTTCTTGGACTTTTCTTCTTTATCGTTACATCCTCCTCTTCCTCCGGTCTTCTCATCATCCTCCTTCTCCTTATTTTGCAACGCATTGTTTATCTTTGACTGGCTCGTGCAATACCTTTTTTTAGCTTTAGCTGGGAAGGGCTAGCACCTGACAACCAAAAGACGACAGGCGTGGCATAGTACGTAAATCTTTACAAAAAATGTAGGTGGATGTGCTTAAGATACGACGGACAAACAATTACACCAACTGGGCAAAAACCTTTTCAAAGCCACTGAATTGCGGAAGGTTTAATACGTGAATGCTGAACCCTGCTGGTCTATTTACAGGCGATAGGGCACGCATACCAGCTGATCATGATGTGAAACATAAACGTAAGGACACGGCAGTTTCCACTGAACAGGCGACTCTGACGTTATCTGAGTGCCAGAAATATATCAAGCATGGGCTAAGCAAGCTATGCCATCAACAGCCTCCCCCACTCAGCGAAGGTCGGGTCGACTGCCTCTACACGTTTAGTAGTGAGTAGCCCGATAGCGTTAAAAGACCTTAACGTCGTCGTGGATGTCCGGTTGTTGATGTCTTCTCAATATCGACGCTCACTATTATACCATCTTGAGTGACTGCCAGAGGAAGCGCTTCAGACCGTCTCCGGTTATATCAGTCCACAATCGCTTGGGCAAATTGGCTTTGACTTCGCGACCCGGTCCAGGGAAATGAGGGGAAAATCTGGGGTGTCGACCTTCTCGAGTAGACCTTAAATAGAGCCATCCGTTTTTATAGCTTTTTGTCGCCTGCTCTCGGTCACTGTGGAGCCTGCAGAAAGGAGAAGGAAAATGAAGAAGAGTGGGCGAAGTATACACAGTCATAGAGTAGTCCGTCACATCTTTAAGCCTGTCCAAGTTAACATAAGAGTGTGTCTTATCAAAACAACTAACGTGATCACTCACACTCACTCTGTTTCTCGAATTACCATCGCCCCCATTTTTTTTTATATCTGACAACTGTCGACTTAAAAGCAGATCTCTTCAATAAATTTATTCATTCGTTCGTTCACCTCTCTCTCTCTCTCTCTCTCTCTCTCTCTCTCTCTCTCTCTCTCTCTCTCTCTCTCTCTCTCTCTCTCTTTCTCTCGCAGGATGTTCTTTTCTAATAAGTATTTTATTTTAGTACACCATGAAAAAACAACAACATTCTATTGTCAAGAGAAAAGCAGCTAAACTCATTAAAGAATGATGTCACCACCACCACCACCACCACTAACAAAACTCTCAGTCAAATGCTGCAAGGAATCGTTTTAAAATACATATAGTTACATTCTGAAAGTTAATAGATGAGAGGCCGAGGAGAGAGGAAGAGAGACAAACAGGCAGACAGACAGACAGACAACAGAGGCAGGCAGACAGACAGACAGACACCGAGAAAGAACGACAGAGAAAGACAGAGACATAGATCACAAGCTTGTCCAAAATCTAACTTACGTACGACCATGATGACGCTATTGACGTCAACTAATTTGTTGTTGTTGTAATTTCCCCCCCCCCCCCCCCCCAAAAAAAAAAAAAAAATAATAATAATAATAATAATAAAGGTGATTTTTGAATAATTTCCAATTTTACTCTCTGCTGGACACTGTTTCGCTCTTAACTATCGCGTCCTTACAAATCTAATTCAGCTGCAACACTGAAAATGAAACAGCGTCTCTCTGTCACAAATCATTATCTCTCCTGTGTCATGTTCACCCTAGAGGTTATGTTCCCTTTTTAAGACCTCTGAACAGGTCACGTGGATTTAAAAAAAAATTAATACCACGGAGCTGGTCACGTGAGACACTTTCATTAAGACAATGCAAGATGCAACAAAACAATGCTCGTGTTTCCAACTCCCCCACCTGACGCCCTCAAGGTATGCTGTTTTCCCTGTTCTTGTTCTTTCCACAATAAAAGCACTGAAATAAAATATTATAGTTTATTACTCTTCCCTCCCCACTCCATCCTCCCCATCCCCTCTCCAACCCACTCCTCTTCTTATAACCTGAATGAGCATTCCCAAACTAGAACTATAACAATTCAACAATCCATTCACTTTACACCATGTTCCTTTATTGTTCGCAGCGAACCTATCCAATTTCATCAGTGCTGTTGCTATGAACAAAATACTGCAAGGTTTACTGATGTAATAATAACTGTAAATACTACGTCACCTACAGTGTATTATTATATATAAGGCACTAAGAATGATGGATGTGTTTACATGACTGTTTTACCAGCATCACAGTAACTATGTTACAGTGTCTGTTGGTTGTAAATAGGTAAACCTGGCGAAATAAAGTCTGTTCCCTATTTTGTGATCAGCGGATCTCCCCGAAACTCCGTGCTTGTGAAAGTCTTTCAACGCTTGACCGTTGACGAGAGGGAGACGCCCCACGCAACTTTTTGTCGTTAAAGGGATGAGTGATCAATTTGGAACTAGAGCAAAGGAACATTCTCTCATAATTCAAAAACGCCACGTCGAACTATTCTAATCTAGAATTCCATCTTCCTGGTTGAAAAATAATTAATTCTAAATTCTTAACTCTCACGCCTTCGATCACAAAATCAAGAGCCGATAAATTTAAATTAAGAAAATGGATTTTCCCTTCATTTTCGATAAAAAGTGACTTTGATTTCATGGATCAGCTCGTTCCAATGTCGACCCAGGCTATCAAAGTTGGCTCCCTGAGCTTTTATAGCGCACGTCAAGTTAAAACGAGTACGTTTTACAACAACAACAACAAAACTGTTAAATGACACCCGCCTTGTGCTCAGTAGTTTGGGGTGTTATACGATGTGTCTACGGTAGCGAGTGGGAGCATCGGGCGGATTTAGATAGATAGATAGATAGATAGATAGATAGATAGATAGATAGATAGATAGATAGATAGATAGATAGATAGATAGATAGATAGATAGATAGATAGATAGATAGAGAGATAGATAGAGAGATAGATAGATAGAGATTAATAATAATAATAATAATAATAATAATAATAATAATAATAATAATAATAATAATAATAATAATAATAATAATAATAATAATGCAGGATGCTATATACGCGCCTTTCCCCAAATCAATCAGGCTCAAAGAACGGCGATCTATACCAACATACACGCTCACCTGTCTCATCCACCCTCACACACACTAAATGCACGTCCATCATTCAAACAGGTGGTGTAAAGGCATGGAGATCGCTATTACAAGACGGAAAGAAAATCGAATTTTTATTTTTGAAATTTTTATATTGACTGCGTCCTGTACCATTATTGAAGGGAGGGAGGAAACCGGAGTGCCCGGAGAAAACCCTCGGTGACCTCAATAGTCTCGTACCTAAGTCACATACTTTCGCCCCTTGCGGGAATCGAACCCGCGACCTTCGGCATAGGAAACCGGCGACTTATCCACTGCGCCACGAAGCCACCCCATTCAGATAGATAGATAGATAGATAGATAGATAGATAGATAGATAGATAGATAGATAGATAGATAGATTAGATTAGATTAGATTAGATTAGATTAGATTAGATTAGATTAGATTAGATTAGATTAGATTAGATTAGATTAGATTAGATTAGATAGATAGATAGATAGATAGATAGATAGATAGATAGATAGATAGATAGATAGATAGATAGATAGATAGATAGATAGATAGGCATCGCCCTCACTGAGCTGGCCTACAGAACAGGGGTGTCAGAAACGATTTCCTCTCCAACAACCAAAAGGTTAGGACGACACCATTACCTAAATGTTACATTTTATTTCCCCATGTTTCTCAAGTTTGAATGCCTTTAATTTATAAATTATATGGGGTCGAGCAATGTTTAATTTAATACCTGTCAGAATTCCCGCATGAGGTAATAACGATTTGCTGAATTGAATGGAATAGTATGTCTTAACTAGCACACTCAAACTACCAAACTAATTAACACACTCACCCTCTCATCTCATGTCCTCCTCCTCCTCTCTCTCTCTCTATCTCTCTCTCTCTCCCACCCTCCCTTGCTTTTTCAAACACTCCCCCCCAAAAAAAACAACAACTAATATCAGTTAAAATTTCATTGGATGTAATCTTCCCAGTTGTCCAGGGATGCCCACTAATACGATTTAAGGCAAAACCACAAAACCAATTCAGAGATCCAAAAACAATGTGCAGCTTTCAAAGCAAGCTTGACCGCTTGTCGCATACCCAGCGTGTTTATTTGCAAAACGGAAAGCAGCCATGCGGTGAATGTCGCTGAGCCAATCACCTCTGTTTCCATTAAGTCACGTGACGGGAAAGCTTCCGGTTCAGGCCCCCTGCGCGTGCTCGTTAGCAGTTTGATATGTAGTGGGGGCGGACGGTGCGAATACGTCATTGATTAAATAATTGAATCATTTATAAATTCATTATATAATATATAAAAAGTAATACAGGTCGCATTTAGGTTTTCAAAACAAATCGAAAGTTCGACGAGAACAATATTGTTTTTGCTGCTTTTAAGTTTATTAAATAAATAGAACAATCAACAGTTACAATTATTATTTCAAATAATACAAAATAAAACTTACGTTCATGTTTCTTTCTTCTTGTTTTTCTTTTAGCAAGAATACTACGGCTGTTGCTTTTCTCAAATTCAAAAGGTCATAATAACAATGAAAGTTTTCTTTGAAAGACATTCCAAAGAAATGATTCATTACGATGTACGTGTGATGTGTAAAAATAACACAAAGCCCAATAATAACTTAACGCAATTTGACCACACCGTGGGCTGGTCAAGACAAAGTTTAGAAAATAAAACAAGGTAAAATAATAATAGAAACTTCTAAAGACAAAAACAGTTGTTTTTTTAATGTGTGTGTGTGTGTATATATATATATGTATACACACACCCACACACACACACCCACACACACACACACACACACACACACACACACCGTCCGCCATCGCGCATCTCTGGAGATTAAGAGTAATAACAAAAAAACTTGAAAGAATTTTGACTTCAACCCCCTGAAACATTCAGTAAAACGCAAATTTAACATACAGGCAAAAGTCCTTTGAAGAATAATTACCCTCAATGTTAAGAATGCAGGTAAACTAAAAGACAAATTGTAAATGCTATAAAATTCTGTCCCTCTTTCAGGTGTTGTTCATAGTTGTTATTGTTGTTGTTGTTGTTTCCGTTCTTGTTTTTTCCTTATAAAGTTGTTTGTTATTTGGAATCAAGGGCTAGGGGGTGAATATTGTGGTGTGGGGAGTGGGGGTGGTTTAGACAAATCTACCATCTGGGACAAAAACAAGATGAAAATCCTAAAATTTTACACGGACAGACACGGTCAAGAAACACACATGCAACACGGATGCGATTAAGTATGTGAGGAGGAGAAAACAATTCATTATTAGGTAACGACGTGGACAGCTTTAGGAAGGAGTGAAGGTAGAGAGAAGAGGAAGGGAGGTGTGTGTGTGTGGGGGGGGGAAGAGAATGGTGTCCAGTGAAACCCAGACCGAAAATATAAAAAAAATAAAAACGTTTTATAACTACCCAAACAACAGCCACCTAAGCCACGGACAAAGGGAAACAACTGACAGTTTACAAACTCCCCAACCGGAAATCAAGACAAATCCACGCTACAGTAATGGCCCTTCTACTTCCGTTGCAGACAGAAAGCAATTTGTTCGTCATTGGCTGGTCAGACTAGGACCAAATAAAACCTCGCGAAAATGTCGCGAGGTCGACAAGGAAGAATTTGGCGAAAATGTGACGGTGCAACGCTACTGTCGATGCTCGGACAAGTTGCAAAAATTTCCGGACGGCGTTGTTAAGAAATTGGCGTGAGAACTGCGATGGAATACATATAATGCGAAAATGTCACAAAGGTAGGCAGGCCACTGATTATTAGTTTTAATTGAATGTCTTTGAGCTATTACAGCGATGACAGAAGTCCTTTTCATGTATTTATTTAATCGTTTCTTTTGTAGCGCTGTTCCACCTCAAGAGCTGCTCAAGGCGATGTTCGATACCGGATCTAACCCAAGCCGACCGAGGCGCCCACTTGCTGTCTTTGGGCGCACAGTCTGACGCCCAGACGACTGAGCACAATCCAGCGCGACCGGGGATGGTTTGAAGGGACCTAGTGCGTGCTGGCTGTATTTGTGTAGCCGGCACTTATCAGTCCATGCGATGGAATGTGTGCGTGCACAGATTAGGTCTCGTTTTATACTCTCGTCCTCAATCAATCCAAACCACCACAATTCTGTACGGTTCTATCTGGGTTTGGAGTTGCTTCATCACCACAAATCGGCCATCACCACAAATCGGCAATGTTCAGCGACTACGCTGTAAGTCTAACAGCTGCGACCGGTCGCTTTAATCATCACCAATGGTGACAACATTGTACAGATCATAGCGATCCGGTTAGTTAGACGCTAGACATCTGTATAATGGACTTCGCGACGACGACGTACACCCCAGCCGGGTGGCGAGGGGTTAAAACTCCAGACATCGCTAATCCCGATCACTGCGAGTGAGTTAACTGTTTCATCTCCTCTCCACTTTAAAAAAACAAATTCAGGCAAAACTTGCTGATCTTCTCTATATCTAGAACACGCGAGGCTGGGTACTTCCACTAAAGGGAAAAAACCAAACCGAGACGTTAATTTATGCTGGTGGAGTAGTGGTGATGTTTCCTGCTTTGTATCAAAGTTCATCATCAACCCAACTCCACTCAAACCCAACCCTACGCCATTCTACCGGTACCACCTACCACCCCACCCTTATCTCCCCCAGCACCCACCAACGCTAGCGTGGTGGCGGGGTTTGTCTGTTAAGATACGTTGTCTCCATATCGAAGTCTTTCCGAGTACTGAATGCGGAATACAATGCGTGTAATATTCCATACGATGCCAGAAGGGAAACACTCTCCATTCCGGTGACGTAGGCGAGCTCACGAGGTCAGTAAGTGGGTAGCGTTTTATGACGTCATTAAGGACAAGCAGGCGGCGTTTTTTTGCCTGCGCTGATGGATGCATCGATTGAATGGTGTCTCTTTTTTTGGGAAGTGGCCCGCCAACATCCCGGATAACCTAGCCTTCTCAGACGAGGTCTAGTGAAGCTTAGCTGTGTACATTTTATATATGTTATACATATATCCCGTTTTATGCAAGAGCGCCGAATGTCACAAACATTAGCGATATGTTTATAGCCTTGACTGAGTGAGCGATAGAATGTATCTAGATCAATATAAGGTCTAATAATAACACGATGATGATGATGATGATGATGATGATGATGATGATGATTGTTGTTGTTGTTGTTGTTATTGTTATTATTCTATTATTATAACAAGAAAGAATACCTATCGACAAAAGAAACCTTAACAGCATCAAGAAGTTGAATGCTATTGGACCTCCTATCGTGCCATGCCATATCTCTGGATGCAATCAATCTTACTTACTTACTTAATACCCGTCACCCCTGCCAGGGTATGGGCCGCCAACATCAGCTCTCCAGAGTCCTCTGTCCTGTGCCATTCTTTCTAACTGACTCCAGGTGTAGCCCATCTTGGCGGTGTCGGCATCGAGGTCGCGTCGCCAGGTGTTCCTTGGACGGCCTCTCTTTCGCTTTCCCTGGAGGTTCCACTTTAGCGCTTGCCGGGTGACGTTCGTCGCTGGTTTGCGTAGGGTATGCCCTATCCAGCCCCATCACCTTTTCCTGATTTCATCTTCAGTAGGGAGTTGGCGGGTCCTTTCCCAAAGGTTGGCGTTGCTAATGGTGTCGGGTCAGCGGATCTGGAGAATCCTCCTGAGGCAACTGTTGATGAAGGACTGGACTTTTTTGATGGTGGTCTTGGTTCGTGTATTTAAATCAGATTCAGATAGCTCTACACGTCATCACAGCAATTATATTTGGTTTTTACTGGTTCATGGTACCAGGATGCAATCCCGTGTAAGCGCCATGTCCATAAACGGTTCGACGTATCCATAAACGGCGAAAAGTTGTTGCCAGTTCGCTGCATCCCATTTGAGGATTTGATGTGCCCGGACAGAGATCTGTGAATACTAGGGTAGGAGTAAGAAGATCGACACCTAACAGTATAACAAAGGTTATGAACCCTGTTCATCTTACTTTCACTTGTTTTGGCTGTGTGCATACGCTCTTCTGTTTTAAAGAATGATGTGTTCCATCTCGCCACCTACGTTCTTTCTTTCTTTCTCTTTCTTTCTTTCTTTCTTTCTTTCTTTCTTTCTTTCTTTCTTTCTTTCTTTATCTCTCTCTCTCTCTCTCTCTCTCGTTCGTCTCTCTCTCTCTCTCTCTCTCTCTCTCTCTCTCTCTCTCTCTCTCTCTCTCTCGTTCGTCTCTTCCCCTCTCCAATCTTCCTTCCTTCCTCTCTTCTCTATCCCGACCCACAAACAACTTTTCTCTGCAGCATAAAAGTTCAACCAACCCTTGGAATTACCACAAAATTTTTATACGAGCAGCTGCTTACTTCTTCGTCTTCCTCTCCCACACTTCTTTACACGTTTCTTTCTATCTCTTTTTGACACATACACACTCAACACAAACCAATAACAAACACGCACACACGCAAACAAATACATACACACCACACCACACACACAAACATACAAGCACACATTTCCTGAGCAACATAAAACTCTCCCAACAACCATTGATCTTTCCACAACAGCATTTCTACGAGCAAATTATATCCGCCCTTCTCTCTCTCGCTCTCTCTCTCTCTCTCTTCCGTCCCTCCCCTCTCTCCAACCACCCACTTAACTCCATCCCACTATCATCACACCCGCGCAGCATAAAATTCCAAACAACCATTGATCTGTCTAAACAGCATCACCTGCAGGCTGATGAAAACCGCCATGCATGAGGCAGTAATCACACACACACACACACACACACACACACACACACACACACACACACACACACACACACACACCACACACACACCACTCAACACACCCACACCACACACACACCACACACACACGCACACACACAAACACCGGAAAGGCATGCATGCAACTAATGGCAGCATTACAAAGCCTGTAATAAGTTACATTATAAACAAACACAAATAATTCTGTTTTTATAGCATAATGAATTACACGCGAGCGGCCTCTGTCTCTCTCAACCTAATGCAAGATATCTCCAGCTTTTGGTCATCATCTCCAATGATGAGAAGAAGAAGAAGGAGGAGGAGGAGGAGGATAGAAGAAAGAAAGTAAGTTAGTTATTTATTGCTTACACAATCCAGCGTACTGCGAAGAGCCGAATCAGGACCATGAAATCAGGACTACAACTTGGTTGAAAGAGGACTCACTCCTGATCCGTATAAAAGATCTGTTGAAACAATCCTAATGGTAACATTAAAGGCACTCCACCAGCCGGTCAACATACAATAAAGGCATCCCATGCAGAGGACGCTGAGGCTATACTCTAATTTATCGAACCCCCGTTTACAAAAACAAAATAGAATATAAACATCATTATAAAATAACAAAACACATACATATAAAAATGCCTACATTGCCTAATAATAATATTATTATAAGAAGCCCTAGTGACCATTTGGTAGAAAGGTCCAATATTCCCAAGCTGACCCAACAAACCTCATACATAAACGAGGAGTTTTGGAAGAGTTTTCAAGAAAACATGTAGGTGACTGGTCTAGCGAAGAAGAAGATAGTATAGTAGATTGACAGAACAGAGCAGGAATGAGAAAGAACAAACGAGACAGCAACAGTGGGAATTTAAAGCACTAAATTTCCAGAAAGTGGGAATATTATTTATACTACAAGAACAAAAAGAAAAAGAAGATGCTGATGATCATGGAAGAAAAAGCAAATGAAGAAGAAACAGAAGAAGAAGATGATGATGATGATGATCATGATGATTATCATGATGATCACGAAAATCACGATGTTCAAACCCATGTTGATCGTAGTAGTAGTAGTAGTGGTAGTAGAAGTAGTAGTAGTAGTAGTAGTAGTAGTAGTAGTAGTAGTAGTAGTAGTAGTAGTAGTAGTAGTAGTAGTAGACTACTACTATTATTACTACTACTACTACTAATATTAATGATAATTATCAACAGCTTTATATAGCGCAATACAAAAAATCAACAGGACTGAGCTCAAGGCTATTCGGTGGAATGAGAAAGAGGGGCTTGACACAACAAACCAGTCACATGATACAATTAAACACTGCATGTCCACTCGCACTTAAAGACGAAAAGGCGGTCATGTATTGTCGTCCATACTTCACTGTCCCATTTTAATGTTAAAGCACGACAGTTATATCCAAAGGACAATTGATGCTACGACGAGAAGCATTAACTAGTAAAGACACGAGGCAACCTGTATTATGTATTGTAATTTACATTGCAGGATAAGAAGATACTAAACAAGCCAAACAGGCAACAGGGTTGTTACAGTGGGTAGCATGTCCACAATGAAAAAAACATGAAGTGCACACAGACACACATTCTCACTCCCTCTACCTCTCCCTCTTCCAACTCCCTCCCTGTCAAAAAATACAATATACAAGCATTTATATAGGGTGGTTACAAAGTAACTCCCTATTAAAAATTGCTGATAACGTTTTGTGAACAGCCTTGCGTGTGCACTAAACAACATGTATTGTGGTCCTTACAGTGGTAGACGCTGATCGCTACATTTCTGATTTCATCTCGCAGTAACGAGAGAAGCCCGCGATAGCCCGTGGCCTGACAACTAGGTCTTAAGGCTTTTAGGCCAGCTTAGCTCGCTGCGTACGACCACGCACGGGCCTTTTGTTGGCTGCTCTCGTCACCGTAATAACAAATCCCAGACCAGCAGCTCATCTTCTACTACTATAAGGATCTAAATACATGTTGTTTGATGCAAACATACTGTTTACAAAAGCTGTCAGCAATTATCCATAGGGAGTTACGTTTCCTCCACCCCATCTAGTCGTCCTCGACGCCCCCTTCTTCCCTTCAGCCTACAATAACATCGCAGGACAATGGTTTTGGATTATCTGTCAAAAAGTTAGGCTCCTACCCAATTCTGTTGCCTGCCAGCCAACTCGTGGATATTTGTTTCGCATCGAGATGCTTTCCCTCCGGACTTCACTCGGGCGTCATCGTGTGCTATTGGAGATCAGACACTTGGTTCTTTTTTTAGCAGGCCCAGCTGATAATACACTGACCGACGAGCTCAGAAATGGCCATGTGTATCTATGGCTGAACTCCACAAACTTGGTGTCGGATAGCGCAGTGGTTGGAGCACTCGCTACTGTGTCGCAAGTTAAGCATCGTCCAGTGCGGTTAGCCCTTGGATGGTTGACCGCAAAACGTGAAGCGACAAATAACAACGCCCCCAGTGGACTCAACTGTGACTGAGTACCTACTCTCTAAAGGGTGGGGAAGGTAAAGCAGCGAAGGAGAGAGATGGGCATCACCCTCATTACGCTGGCCCAAGATAAGTGTGATCTCCAACATCACGCTCCCCTACGGCCACAAGGCTATGGGACTACCTTTACCTTATCACAAACTTAATTAAACCCCAGGCAGAAGAGAAAGGGGAGATCGAGCTTCCCTATGTTCACCATTATATCCCAGGAGGCTAGCTTGCAATATGGATTGTGTCCACGATGCTGTCATTTACCTCCAGTCCTCTTTTCACAGGCGAGACAATCACAACCCGTAGTGTGTCCCCTTGTTCATTCTTGCACGCGGCCGCTCTTCAATAGAACCCTTCCATAACATGTTACAACTAGCGGCTCATACGTTACCCGTCCCATGCTTACTGCACAAATGTATACGTTGCCCTTAGTGGTTTGTTTCAAATCAACTGATGTCTTCTCGACCCAGAACTTACCTGAAACAGATAAAGAAGAACATGACATTAATCCGAGTTAACATTCCGAGCTATTAGAGCAAGTATTTGGTGTTTTTTAAAACTTCAAAACAATCAACAAAGAAGTTACAGCAATGGAGGGGGAGTGAGGTGGGCGGGGAGGGGAGGAGAGGGGAGTGCCATGAAGGCAATCAAATATAGGACTATGCGCTTTCACGGGAAAAAACAGAAATAAGAAAAGAAACTACAAGATTAATAGGAAGAAGAAAACTAAGGCAGAAAGAAAGAAAGAAAGAAAAAGAAACGAAGAAGGATATAAACTATCAAAATAGACAAGAAAGGAAAAGAATGAAAGAAAGAATAGATAAGAAAAGAAAGCAAAAAAAAAAGAGAAAAAGAAAAGAACAAACAAAACACAGAAAGGAACAAAAACGAAGAAAGAAAGAACAAATAAATCTATAAACCACGCACACACACAAAGAGAAACAGAAAGAACAAAAAACTAGGAACAAAGGAAAGAAAATAAAACAAGCAACAAGAAAACCAACACAAGAAAGGAAAGAAGAAAAGAAATGAGAAAGGAAGCACACACACACACACATAGGCACGCACACACATACACACAAACACACGCACAAAAGAAAGAAATAGAAGGAAAAAAAAGATCACACTGCAGTTAAGAAACTGCACTGCCTCTGCACACTGGTGTCACGTGACAGCCGAAGTGGAACACCCTCGTGTGAGAGCGCAGGAAGAGGGATAGTGGAGCAAACTCAAGGGAAATAACAGGAGAGAAACACTCATGTTACCGACAGCAAACTTTCTTTTATGTTCAATTTAAAACTTCACAACTTTCAACAGAAATTGTGTTGTTGTGTGGAAAAGGTTCGAGTTAGTTTGTGTAACTAAATTATTCTTAATGGTTATGAGAGAGCAAGTGAGACAGAGAGAGAGAGAGAGAGAGAGAGAGAGAGAGAGAGAGAGAGGAGAGAGAGAGAGAGAGAGAGAGAGAGAGAGAGAGAGAGAGAGACTATGCCACTTGTGTGTAACATCTTTGGAGTTTCTGTTGGGAAGAATAGTTTTTTGTGTTTTGTCTGACTGATAAAGTCCTTAGACCAATAATAACCATTGTATTGTTTTGTCTGACTGATGAAGTCCTTATATAAAAAATAACCATTGTATTGTTTTGTCTGACTGATGAAGTCCTTACGCCAATAATAACCGTTGTATTGTTTTGTTTGACTGATGAAGTCCTTACATAAAAAATTACCAATGTATTGTTTTGTCTGACTGATGAAGTCCTTACATAAAAAATAACCATTGTATTGTTTTGTCTTTTTTGTTGTTGTTGTTGTTATGGGGGAGTGGGGGGGGGTCCAAATTAAACTTCCTGTGATATATTAAGCCATGTGTGTCTCATTAGTTACCATCTCTGCTTTTAGATTTCTATTCAGCGAGTTGGGCATGTACGTCCCAGCATCAGTTCTCTAGACGTAATAAAGTCAGCCATCTCTAAACTACATAGGCTGAACAGTACTCGCCCCGGTCACTTGGCCACACTTAAAGCGGATGCGAAGAGGACAAAAGTAATATTAATACGTTTCTAATTCCTAAGTCAGATACAAAGCGCGGCGATCTCTAACCAACATCCACGCTCACATGTTACAGGCGCTCTTACAACAAACACGTGTCTATCACTCAAACACGCGGTGTAACGGCAAGTCGCTAATCACGGAAGACGGAAAGGAAATCGAATATTAGTTTTCGAAATTTTCGATAGACAGCATCCAATACCATAATTGAAAGGAGGGAAGAGACCGGAGTACCCAGAGAAAACCATCGGTGACCTGAAAAAGGTCACATACAAGTTCGTCCTTTTGCAGGAATCGAACCCGCGATCTTCGGCATGAGAATTAGAACCTGATGTCTCATCACTTGCGCCACCAAGCGTCGCTGGCCTAGGTTAAGGTTGCAGGTTTGTGCTAGGAAGATTAATGTAAGCCTGCAGCCGATCATATAGTAAGACACACAAAGATGTGTCAGCTGTACTAATAACAACTCCCTTGCTAATGCCCCAGATACACGGATCCACTGCTCTGCCCCAGTTCACAACCGAGACCGATTGTCAGTTCTTCAATCCAGACGATTGTTCCAGTGCCCGCAAAACGATAAGCGTTCTATCTTCACGCATCAGGTTTAAACAGTGGATCGAGCCTAATCGCAAGTCTCCTCGCTGCTCTTCCTCACTAGCGCTAATTAAAAAAAAGGCTGTCCTGCCCACCAGCGGTTGTTGACCCGTGTGCTGACGTCCTTGCACGCCCTCACACTATCTCCTATTCGTTTTCGTTCCGTTTCTGATTAACCCATTTCACGCTACTGCTTTTACTGTCGGTCAATATTGGCTGACCATCAGATAAATATTATCCTCTATGTCGTAAGAGATCTATATAATTCCATCTTCCCTGCGTGTGAGATTTACATATTCCTTTTCCTCCTTCCTTGTAGACATTCCGTCTGTAAATTGAACAGTATGAATCACACCTTCTACAAACAGTCTTTTGACGGCGTGACAACCCGATTAGAGAAAATATGATTCAATTCTTTTTTTATTATTCTTACTGAATCTGGCCGTCAGATAAACTTATACATTTTTTCTAGATATTCCCAGATCTATGTCAGACAGATATATATAACTAACTATTCTCTCTATGTTGGATAGATGATACCTTCTTCGGGCATTGCTTTGATGGGTTGACGCCAGAACTGAAAGAATTTGACTTATTTTCTTAGTGGAACGGATGCCCATCTTTCTGAACTATTTTGCCATTGAAAGAGCATTTAGACTATGTCATAAAGTTATATCGATATAAACTGTTCATATCATTGAATAAAAGTCTTAGCTTGCAAGATGGTGTCAGAAATTCAAATTTCATTTCAATTTATTGGAACAACTAATATTAGATAGTAATTAACAACAAGTAAGATGAAAGTACTGGACAATAAATAACAACCAACCTTAAGTAACGTGATAGTACTAGACAGTAAATAACAACCAACCTTAAGTAACGTAATAGAATACTAGACAATAGATAACAACCAACATTAAGTAACGTGAAAGTCCTACTAGACAATAAATAACAATCAACGTTAAGTACCAACCATAATTAATGTTACGGAAAATTATGGGCAATTTGAACAAAGAATGTGTGCCACAAGACTGAGACATCCTAGTCCTCCGACTCCCTTTCACCTAGGTCTTTGATTAGAACTTTTCTTTCTCTTCATAGTATATATGTCATCGTCGCTTTGGTCAGCTGACCGTTTTAGTATTCCTGGCCAGTACTCTGGCCAGCTCAGTCAATAACTGCGGGCAGTGCTTGGTTACTGATGTACTGTAGGAAATTGGGACAAGAGTGACCAATATCGTCACAAGACTGACCAATATCGTCTTGTCATCCCTCCCTACAATGGTCTATTGGACCCGAGTGTCCATTTTCCCGAGATTCTGAGTGCTACAGGGGGAAGGGGAGGGGTGGAGGAGATAGAAAGAGAGAAACGGGAATGGGGCAAATGGAACTAGACAGTACAGTCCAGACTCTGTTCAAGGTGATACAATGGAGGGGAAAGGAAAAGGCAAGAGTGTAAGGAAGAAGGGGGGTGGTGGTGGTGAAGGGCGGAAGAAGGAGAGATAAGACGGTAAGGAATAAATCTCGCGTCTGAGCACTCGCATCAAAAAGTGCTTGTAGGTCGAGAGCATGTGATCGACTACTGTATTTTGGTCGTTCCAGTTTAACGACCATCAGAACAACAGAAGCGGAAACTGCAGTCTGCTGTCCAAGTAATTGCAAATTCGTAAAAAACGTCTTGGCCTTATCGTCTGGTGATAGGTTTGAAGTATGAATGGCTGTGATATATAGTATATACACGTCGTGTCTATTTTTGATAGTTCATATATATCCAGTGTGATTGTGGTTAATGTTGCAACGGTATCTGCAAGATCTTTTAATTGAAGTCTTCAAAAGTGCTGTGTTGGTGTGTGTGTGTGTGTGTGTGTGTGTGTGTGTGTGTGTGTGTGTGTGTGTGTGTGTGTGTGTGTGTGTGTGTGTGCGGGTACCCACAAAAGCGCACAAATGGGTAGCAGACCTTGTCTTTCTTAGTAACAAATGGGTTTATTTGCTTGGAGCCCACTTTTTTCCAGGACCCCACTTTTTTCCAAGTGCGCGGGAGTGCTCTTTTAGTGCATGGGAGTGCAGTTGTAGTGCATAAGAGTGTTTTAAGTACATAGGAGTGCACTATCCGGGACGGAGAAAATACAGTGACTTTTTGGAAAAGTTTGAAGCAAAATTCGACCTATTTCGTCGCCTATAAGAGACGAAATAGGTCAACTTTCTAGAGAAGGGTTAAGGTAAGGGCTAGTTGCAGCGCTGCGACTAACCCTTGCCCTAACCCTTTTCCATCAAAAAATGACTAAATAGTGTCCCCCCGATTCCTACATTCTAAAATTACCCCATTTCTGACCTATACAAGAATGTGTGTGTGTGTGTGTGTGTGTGGGTGTGTGTGGGTGTGTGTGTGCGGGTGTGTGTGTGTGTGTGTGACTGTTTACCAATACCAGGGCAACTTCCATATGCAATGTGTGTTGTCACTTGGCTGAATACATTCTGTGTTCAATAGTCGGTGTGTGTTGTGTTACGTAAGAGTGTCTGTAACATGTACACATGTATGTGAATCTGTATGTTGGTTACAGACCCGACACACTTTCAGTCTTTTAAGAGTAAAAACAGATATTCAGTGTTTATAGGGTCCAGCGGACTGCCAAGAGCCGAATCAAGACCACTTTGCTCGTATTATCATTCAGTATGACGAAGATAAAGCTGCATCATCATCATCCTCATCATCATCATCATCATCATCATCATCCTCATCATCATCATCATTCTTCTTCTTCTTCTTCTTCTTCTTCTTCTTCTTCTTCTTCTTCTTCTTCTTATTATTATTATTATTATTATTATTATTATTATTATTATTATATCATGGCGAGTATACAAATTAATGCAAAGCATTCTACAGAACAAAGCATTCTACAGTTTGGGCAGAAACATCGGGTTCTTTAACCCGTTTAAGCGGCTGTGTAATCTGTATAAAAAGTAATTACAGATAAGGCAGATTCATAGTGCATGCGGGATCTCGGACCGATGGAAGAAGAAGAGGAAGGAGGGAAGAAGAAGGAAAAAAAAGAGAAGAGGAGAGGAGTGGGGAGAGGCAGAAGAGAAAGACAGAGACAGAGACAGACAGTGAGAAAAAAAGACAGTGAGAGACACAGTAAGAGAGAGAGAGAGAGAGAGAGAGAGAGAGAGAGAGAGAGAGAGGGAGGGAGAGAGAGAGAGAGAGAGAGAGAGAGAGAGACTGAGAGAGAGAGAGACAGAGACAGAGAGAGAGACTAAAGGACAGAAAGAGACAGACACGAAGAGAGTTCACAGGGGATAAAAAACAAAAATGCAGTTACGAAAAACACTACAGTAGTCTTTGTCTAAACTAGTTTTGGGAATGCGACCAAATGACGTTAGGCCATCCAGCTAAACAAAGACCTAGAGCTGCTGAAAACTTAACCCTTCCCTAAATATATATAACATCAAGAAAAATAATGATCCTGCTCTCAAAGGTTAGAAGTAGAAAGAAAAAAGCAGTGCATGCGTGTCTTAAGCAAATCCGAGATAGTCTGAATTATGGCTAATGCTAGGGGAGACGACCTGGCAAGAATAACCTAGAATCAATCAACATAGTAAGATCATTCACTGAGAAAGGGATCACATCTGGCAAGCTTATCCGGCTGACACGGTAAAAAAAAAAAGTTAGTATTAAGGGTTGGGGACGGGGGGTGGGGGGGGATCCTGCAATGCTATGAATAAAAGTTACGATCCATCAGACTTGTTGCCAGTTACCTGGGAGAAAAACAAATTTTGGGCGAAGCTGGGTATATGGCTGCGTGTAATTGTTCTTTGACGACAGTTTGGCCTGCATGTAGGGTACTTTAAAGGAAGGTTCCATTTTCGCTACGCTCTTGCTTTTTGAGTGAAAACTGCCTGATGATAAGGAAAAAGCTAAAAGAAGTGTCCAGGATTAGGAGCAACAGCAGCAGAAGAAGAAGAAGAAGAAAAAGAACAAGAAAAAGAACAACAAAAAGGACAACAAGGTTTGTTTGTTTGTTTGTTTTATTGTCTTCTTCATCGAAATGATAAGAAACCCCCCCCCCCAAAAAAAAAAATACATAATTAGAAAATGCAGTAGGTGAATAAATCAATACATTTCGGCGTTCAGAGTTAATACTTATGCATCATATGAACTGGCCAATTGAAGAGGATATCAACGCTTTTGCAAATGCAATACAAATTTCAAAGCTAATGTCTCCTATTTGTGCTACATTTCTAGGCAATGTATCGTTTACAATGTCGCACTGATATAATGCATGTTTCAAAGACAACAAGGACAAGATACAACATACACCCAATATTATACAATTCGAAGAAGAAGAAGAAGAAGAAGAAGAAGAAGAAGAAGAAGAAGAAGAAGAAGAAGAAGAAGAAGAGCAACAACAACTACTACTACTACTACTACTGCTGCTGCTCCTGGAAACTACTGCTGCTGCTGCTACTGCTACTACTACTTCGATAGACCAAAAAGCCATAGCAGCCGAGAGCAATAGGGAAAGACGGTGTTGGTTGATCATTTTCCTATACCCCTTCCACCCGTCCCCACACCGCCACCATCCCCACTTTCACCTACTCCAACCCACCCCAACACTCCAACATCCCGGCTTTGGGTAAACTGATTGTCTCTTTAGCCAAACAAGCGCGAGGGCCTAAGGCCAAACTGTTCATCATTATCAAGGGAGCCATCCATCATTATCTCTGGAATACATCATTATCCCCCCCCCCCCCCCCACGATAAACGTACACGACCAGTATCGCTCTGTGCTCGTGAAGCGACCGAATCGAGGGTAAATGTGACCGATTTTTGTTTAAAGAGTCCTATGAGACGTCTTAGTGGTGGTGGTAGTAGTAGTTGTAGTAGTAGTGAATACTATACGCGCCTTATTCCTAAATCAGACTCAAAGTGCGGCGATCTGACATACACGCTCCACGTCACATACATATACACTCCTACATACACAACAAACATTATTCATCGTTCATACATGGGGTGTAAAGGAACGTCGCTATTAGAAGAGGGAAATCAAATCGAACTTGTATTTTTGAAATTTCAGATAGACTGCATCCAATATTATTATGGAAGGGAGGGAGGAAACCGGAGTACCCTGGAAAACCCCTCAGTGACCTAAAATTTAATATAAGTTCGTACCCGGCCGGTTTCGAACCCGCGACCTTCGGCATTATTCCCCCATAAGTAACCAGCTCACTATTAACTGACCTACCATGGCAGTAGTAGTCGTAGTAGTAGTAGTAAACATTATTATTATTATTACCTGCCAAAATTCACAAAACTATTTAGGCAGCAAATGTGATTTAGTAGACGCAGGGTATATATTTGTTCGTAGTGCAGTAACTCCTTGTTGAAATGTGTACATTAACTTGCGTCAAAACTACTTAAACATGTATAATAAAAAGCGTTCTAACTGAACCTGTATCAATATAAATCAAGTCTGAGGGAAATTTGACGGAGTTGTTTCTTAGTAGACGAAGAGTATGGGTTTCTTGTTAATAGCAGACCGAAGGTTAATAAATATAAATAAATGCATACATATATAATAATGCAAATTAATGAAACTGGGCTCGGTGATCTCAATGAACTTGTGTATGGAAGTTCGCAAAGTGTAAAGTGCAAATTAAAACAACAACTATTTTCTCAGATTATAAAACACAGTTATTTAGGTTGTTCATTGTGGACAGAGAAGAAATGATGGGGGGGGGGGGGGGGGGGGGGTGGTGGAGATACGGACTTTTTGAAAGCTAACAAACGGTGACTGAAATGAATATGTGAAGTCGACACAGTGAATAACAACAACAACAACAAAAGCATTTTGATTTTTTTCTTCATAATGCTAAGACTCCCTCTCTCTTCCTCCCTCCCCATCCATCCCTTCCTCTCCCTCCCTCCCCCCCCCTCTCTCTCTCATCGCCTTTCTTCGCCTGCTTTACCGCTACCATCACATGTATGGACACTTTCTGAAGACAGCACGAGTAAAGGTGGGGAGATCTAGGTAATCCACCCTCCATTCACCCCATCAGCCAAGTAGGATTATTCACACAATCCTTCATCGCTTCACTAGCCAAATTACCCAAATTAATCAGTATCGTGGGAATGAGAGGGTTCATTTGAAGTCATCAGCATTGTGTGTCATGTCTCGAGAGGATCCAACAGTACTATTTATGATGCACTGAGGAGGGGACAGGAAGCTGGGGGAAAGGAAGGGGAAGGCAAAAAATGAAAAGGTGTTCAACGTAACCCTTCAGTCGTTGGGGAGAGAGCCGCTCTGGACCTCTCTTTTCTCTAGTCCAGCTTAATGAGGGCTGAGCCTTTCTCTTATCAGTTGGCTGCTTTACCTTGCCCGGTTCTAAAAGACAGCCAGGTATTTATTCTCCATTCGCAGCTGGGTGGACTACGGCGTACGGTGTGTCGTGCGGGTGTTTTTTGTTTTTTTTAAATCGTTTGGTGAATTGCCTTCCAAGTATGGTCACCCATCCAAGCACTAATCGCGCTCGACGTTGCTTAACACATCCACACAAGCACAGTGCTAGCGTGTGCCCAGACCTCTATACCACTGCGACATTGGGGATGTACGTAAACTGGAAAACGGGTGAAGTTTGTTGGATCGTGGAGCCCCTGTGTGTGCGTGTGTGTGTGTGTATGTGATTCTATCTGCATGTAGTCAGGTTCATTATGTCTTGATTTATAACTTCGTGGGAGTTTTGTGGAGAGTTTGAAAGCTATACATTTTGGGAAACGTTATTGTATAAGCAATAAGAAAAACAATGTTTCCATTTGCCCCGAGTCCTAAATGCGTGGTGCGTGCATGAGCAGCGCGAGGTTTGTGCTCTTACTTGCATCTACGACAGTGTGTTTGTGTGTATACTAGCGTGTCCGCAACAACCATCAAGCCAATTCACACAATAACATAATAAAGAAAACAGAAACACAAACGCTAACCTTTCAAACATCAAATGCGGCAAACAGTACCTCGTTTGATCAATTAATGCCCTATATGCCCTTTCAGTCCAAAGTGTCAAGAAGACAAATGAATTAATTATAAATTATCCGAAATTTTTATTTTACAAGTTCCCGGCGTTAACCTCCCACGAACCATCCAATTAAGCTAGGCCACTGGGTTGCATGTTCCCTCCCTTTCAGCTCCTCCTCAACACAGCCTTTACTTTCCTCCACGGCGTCGTTAACCTCTGAGGTGCCAGCCTTAAGGAGAATGGATGGCACACGTTGCAAGACGCAGGCGGCCCTAAGAACACCTTAAACCCCATTTTGCTTTTGTCTGGCTCCCCCCTAAAATACCGTTACCTTGTCTTCCTCAGAGTCAGAGGTAAATAAAGATATATTGTCAATGTTGGTTCCTCTTCGGTTATTTTCTTTATTTGTAAAGTTTGTCTTTCTGTCTTCCTTTCTTTATTCCTTTCTCTCTTTGCTTCTCTCTTCGTTACAATTACCACTGACTTCTTCAGAGGTAAATAAACATATATTCTGAATGTTAGTCCCTCTTCTTTATTTTAATGTATTTATTCCTTTTATTTGTATGTTATGTTATGTTATGTTAATGTTATGTTAATGTTAATTTAATTTACATTTAATTTTTTATTTATTTTTTATTATTTCATTTTATTACATTTCTTTTCTTTTCTTTTTTTTTATTTTATTTTATTTTATTTCTTTTATTTTATTATTTATTTGATTTGATTTGATTTGATTTTTTTAAATTTAATTTTATTTTAGTTTAGTTTAGTTAATTTATTATTTCATTTCATGTAAATTTATTTCAATTTTATTTTATTTTATTTATTAATTTTATTTTATTTTATTTTATTATTTTATTTTATTATTTTATTATTTTATTTTATTTTAGTTATTTTATTTAATTTTATTTAATTTTCATTTCATTTCATTTTATTTATTGTATTTATTATATTATATTATATTATATTATATTATATTATATTATATTATATTATATTATATTATATATTTATTTATGTATGTATTTATTTTTTTTAATTATTTTTGTTTGGGGGATGGAGGGGAGGGGGTGGTATGCGTAGGTGCTCAGTTTGTCTTCGTTTGTTTGTTGTTTTTTCTTTTCTTCTTTCTTTCGTTTTTCTTCTCCTGTGACTAAACGTTTTCTTGGCGAGAAAAGAAAACTATTTCAACGTTAGTTCCTCTTCCTAATAATTCATTTATAAATGTTGCATGCAGTTTCTTTCTTTCTTGTTCTTTCCCTTTGTTCTGAACGTTTCCTTAGCGGTAAATAAAATCTATTTTCATTTTGACGTCGTCGTTACATTTCTTATTTCTTGGCTTTACTTCTCCTCATTTCTTTCCAACTTTTCTTGTTCTTCTTTAACACAGTATTTCCCATGAACATTATTTTTTATGAAAATCACTGATTTTGCGATTTACAAGAAGGAGAAAGGGAGACAATGAAGCAGTAGTAAAAGTAAAGAACAAGAACGGTCGGTTGGAAGGAACTACGCAGAGAACATACAGGTAGAAGAAGAAGAACAGAAGAAAAGGGGGAGGAGGAGTATGATTTGTTTGTCCGTTTCTTTAATTCAACGTCTTTTTACCTAAGTGATTTTAGGCTTGATAGGAGCAGGGGAAATATTAAACAAATAAAAAATGGTCAAAATGAAGGGACAAAGGAATTAAACAAAGTACACAAAATCTGAACAATTAAACAATCAAAATTGTAAAATAATAATAACTTATACAAATGACATCCAATATAACTGCTAAACAATCCTTGTAAACTAATCTTAATTATGTCTCATACTTTGTTCGTTAATCATGGTTTATAGGGTCTAGCGGGCTGCGGGCTAAAGAAATTATATTTCATATATATAATATTCAATGTTCTGAATTTATACATAATATAATATTCAATGTTCTTAATTTATTAGTATGAGGAGTATTATGAGTATTTAGGAGTATAAGGAGGAAGAGGAAGAAGAACAACAACAACGACGACAACAGCAATAACAGCAACAAGAGGATCAGGAGGAGGAGAAGGAGGAGGAGGAGAAGAAGAAGAAGAAGAAGAAGAAGAAGAAGAAGAAGAAGAAGAAGAAGAAGAAGAAGAAGAAGAAGAAGAAGAAGAAGAAGAAGACCAACAACAAACAATACTCTTAAAGAAAAACAGCAATCTAAAGTTAACGTCCAAGGCACTCATCAACAACAACAACAACAACAATAACAACAATAATCCTAAAAGACGAACAAGAGGGTCCAGGTTAGAGTCGAGGACACTACAAAGCAAAGAGAAAGAACCTGCAAATGTCATCAACAAGTTTTGTTGCAGTATGACGTGAAACACGTTGGGCATACACCATACGGCTGCCTCACTCAAGATAGATCTATACATTTAACGATTTGAGTATGAACTCCCCAAGTTTAAAATACACTGCACTTATCAGAAGCATTTCATACTAAGAACTCTTGACGCTAAGTCTACTCTTTTCTTCCTGTTCTCCTAGATCCTCCGCGCCTTCTTCGTCATGAAGAGGAGGAGGAAGAGGATAATCATCATTATCATCATCATCATCATCATCATCATCATCATCATCATCATCATCATCATCATCATCATCGTCATCACCGTCGGTGTTTTTCCTTCTTTTTACCCCTTCTTTTTGCCCTTTTCTCCTCCTTTCTTTTTTCTTCTTCCTCGTCCTGCTCCTCGCTCTTCTTCTTCTCCTCCTCCTCTCTGACCTCTTTGAAAAAAACCAACAACAAGTGTATTCTTGAACTTGGTAAGTCTATTACACCGCACTTAAACCGTCAATGACACCAGCTTTTCACTTAACTTATTGACTTTCCTTTGACGTTATTTCTCTTTTTATTTCTACTTCTTCGTTTTCCTTGTGTTGTTCTTTCTCGAAAACCCCTACACACCCACAAAAACCCCTCCTCCCAAACACACACACACCCGGCCCCATCTCCATTTCTCTCATACACACACACTCAGAATCACTCTCTCTCTCTCTCTCTCTCTCTCTCTCTCTCTCTCTCTTTCAAACTCAAACACACACGCATGCACACAACATTCTCTTTCTCTTTCACACATAAACACAGAAACATCACTCTTTCTCTCTCTCTCTCTCTAACACACACACACACACACACACACACACACACACACACACACAGAGCAAGGTACTTTATCGCTTCTTTGACTTTCACATTGACTTTGGCAGCCTTATTAATAACAACCACTCGTAACTCAAGCCGTATCATTCACAAACATAATAGTAGTCACAATGGGAAAAATAACAACCAAACATTGCACAGTAGTCCACACCTTTGTTGGTTTTTTTAAGGCTACATCCGTCTAGCGGAAAATAAATAGTCGCCATGGAAACCACCAGAGTTGGCAAATTACCTGAAATAATTCTGCCCACGCCAAGCTTAAGAGGCAAAGGTGAATTTACCGTTAGTTCTCTATACTCGGGGTGTTGGAAAGAGTGGTTTAGCAGTAATAGTCGTTTGGGTTGTTCACCGTTTTTAATTGTGCTGCAATTATTGGTGAATCGTTTTGTGTTTGGAAATGGCGTGCGACGTCGACGAAGACGACGACGATGATGATAATGATGATGACGACGATGGCGACAATACTGAAGAAGAAGAAGAAGAAGAAGAAGAAGAAGAAGAAGAAGAAGAAGAAGAAGAAGAAGAAGAAGAAGAAGAAGAAGAAGAAGAAGAGAAGAAGAAGAAGAAGAAGAAGAAGAAGAAGAAGAAGAAGAAGAAGAAGAAGAAGAAGAAGAAGAAGAAGAAGAAGAAGAAGTTGTTGATTGAGAAGAAGAAGAAGAAGAAGAAGAAGAAGAAGAAGAAGAAGAAGAAGAAGTTGTTGATGATGATGATAATGATGATGATAATTTGTACTTGCAAAGCGCCCAACTCCACATTGGCAGCTTGCTTAGGGCGCTTTAAAAAGTGCAATAATAGCAGCATTTAAACGTTAAAGTAAATGATAAGTTTGTACTGATTTCATTTTAAGCATGAAACTGATGATGCATACTCTCTCTCTCTCTGTCCCTCTTTCTTTCTTTCTTTCTTTCTTTCTTTCTTTCTTTCTTTCTGTGACGCCCACACTTATCTATAAGGAATACATAAAGACAATTTAGTCGGTGGCAACATTTAGTATGCAGGGCCAGAGTTGTAACGACACCGCTAATGCGATTTGCTTCGGATCACGTCACCACCACAGTCGTCTGCTTTGTGCTCTGTCTAGTCCCTCGACGCCATCAGTCTGTCTGTCCGTCTCTGTCTGTCTGTCTGTCTGTCTGTCTCTCTCTCCAACATAAAATCGGACACGACACCACGTCGGTCTCCCGCTTAGTGCTCTTTCTCGACTCCGTCTGTCTGTCCGTCCGATCGCATCTCCCTCTCCCTCTCTCTCTCCCTCTCTCCCCACTGATAACTTTACCGACTAGGGTAGCCACATCAACATCTTTAACTGATCATATATATATATGATCAGTTAAAGATGTTGATGTATATATACACACACACTACTCAAAATAATACAAGGGCCACTTGGACATATGGGTCTCTCTTTAAATCAGAAACACGAATTCAATTTATTAGTTCATCATATTTTATTGCAATCATTTCTGCATCAATAACAAAAAAGATTTTAGACATCAGTCACTTAAAATTCGAGTAAATTCAATTTAACTGGACATACCCCGCATTTACAAAATCAAAACTCTAGAAACCAAAAATCTATAGAGTCAGTATCGGGTGTGGCCACCGTTTGCATCAATGCAGTCCTGGCATCGTTGTCTCATGGACCGTCTCAGGTTATGGAGGATGTTTCCTGGGATGGCCAACCACTCTTGCTGGAGAACTTGGGCCAGAACTTCAAGGTTAGCTCCTGGAGGGAGGTTTGCCCGTGTCTGTCGACCCAAGACATCCTACAGATGTTCTATGGGGTTCAAATCGGGTGAACGAGCCGGCCAATCCATCCTTTTGACGTGCTGTTGCTGCAGGAAGTCACTGACGATACGCGCTCGGTGGAGTCTGGCATTATCGTCTTGTAGTATGGCACCTTCCCCAGTGGCCCGCAGAGCTGGGAGAACCCTAGGTTGTAGGACGTCATCCCTGATGCCAATACCGTTTAAGTTGCCATGAATTTGGAGCAGGGGTGTTCTGAAGTTTAATGCGAAGCCACCCCACATCATGACAGATCCACCAACAAAGCGGTCATGCTCGCGCACCGTCGCATCAGCAAAACGCTCCCGTGGACGCCTCCAAACATTCACTCGACGGTCGTTGAAAGACAAGGAGAACCGAGACTCGTCTGTAAAGAGCACCCTTGACCAATGTTGCCTAGTCCACACCAAAAGACGCCGAGCCCAGGCCAAACGCGCTGCACGGTGAGCTGGGGTGAGCAAAGGCCGTACTGCTGGTCGTCTTGATCGCAGGTTTGCCTCGTGTAGACGGTTGCGAATTGTCTGGTCGCTGACGTTAACATTGCTGGCTGCGTGAAGCTGTCTTCTGATGGTGTTTGCTGTAGCGGACCTCATCCTCAGAGCTGACAGGGTGATGAAATGGTCTTGTCTTGCAGTGGTAACGCGGGGGTGTCCGGACCTTCTTGGTTCTTGGACGCTTCCAGTGTTGTTAAAGCTCTCCCGCAGCCTTTGGACAACGGAGTGGGACACTCCCAGCCGCCTGCCAACTTCTCTCACCCCCACCCCTTCCTGAAGCCATGCAATAGCTCTGCCTCTATCCGCATCAGTCAATCGTCGCCTTGGGGGCATGGTTAGAAAAGCAGCAAAAGCGCTGCCATTTATTTCCAGAAAAAAGCGCCGATTGTTGAACTGAACTCACAAAAATGCAAGCCTTTCGCGTGCAAATCACTTTTTAATGTTGAAAATTTTGCTTTATTAGCAAGACAATAGTAAATTAGGGTCTTTTTTGTGTAAAAATTGGGTTTGTTTTTCAACTCAGTGCAGAAAGTTCAAAACTCACACATGTGATTACTTGTCAGAATAAGATTGTCTTGAATGTTACTGTACAGGATAAGTTTTGAAATAAGCAATATAAGCGATATTATTGATAGCAGCAAAAAATAATTAAACTAAATGAAATATGAGAGTGGCCCTTCAATTATTTTGAGTAGTATATATCATGCTTCCCTTTCTGCTTTGGGCATAAGTGATCATTCACCAATATATTGTACAAAGTTTTCTAAACTGCCCAAATCAAACACTAAAAAAGATCACACTCGTATAACATACAGGTCCTTCAAACACCTTGATCGTGGAGCCTTTCTTATGGACCTGTTTGATGCATCATTTGATGACGTTTATACTTATAATGACCCTAATGATGCACTTGACCTTGGTGTACTATTTATTTATCTATACTTATTAGAAATGCACCAATTAAAAAAAGAGTAAAACATCCTAAATTCCCACCATGACTGACTCCGGAGATTATAGAAGCAATGTCACAGCGAGACAAACGTAAAAATCCTAAACAGTTTCAAGAGTATAAAGAAATCTCGTAATACAATCAAAAACATGGTGCGTGACTCCAAAATAAAGAATTTTAATAAACTAATAGAAAATAACAGTGACATTTTTCAACCATGTAGAAACTAGAAACTGTAATGACAAAATCCCAACTGATGCAGCGAGCGAACGAAAAAGAAAGAGCGAGAGAGAGAGAGAGAGAGAGAGAGGGAGGGAGAGAGAGGGAGAGAGGGAGAGAGAGGCAGGCGGATTGAAACATTACATAACATGATTATTGCTTTAGGTCCAGCGGACTCTTCAGAGCCAAATCAGAACCAGTATAGCGAAATCAGGACCACAAAATCAAGACCAAAATTTTGCTGAAAAAGGACTCGCCCCTGATCCGCATAAAAAATCTGCCGAAACAACCCTAGTGGCAACACTGAAGGCACTCCACCAGCCAGTCACTTTACAATAAAGACATCCCATGCAGGGGACGCTGAGGCTATACTCTAATTTATCGAACCCACGTTTACAAAAACAAAATAGAATATAAACATCATTATAAAATATCAACAAAACACATACATATAAAATGCCTACATTGCCAAATAATAACATCATACTTTCATAGGAAGCCCCAGTGACCACCTGGCAGAAAGCGTCCAATATTTCCAAGCCGATCCAACAAACCTCACACACAAATGAGGAGTTTTGTCCCGAAAGAGTTTTCAAGAAAAAAGGTAGGTGACTGGTCTAGCGAAGAATAAGATAGTATAGTAGATTGATAGAACAGAGTAGGACTGAGAAAGAACAAATGAGAAAGACAGCGACAGTGGGAATTTAAAGCATTAAATTTCCAGAAAGTGGGAATACTCTTTATACTGAAACCCTCGGCACCACCACGGAGGTACGGCGGATTGAAAGAAAACAAAGAACAATTAATAGTACCTAGAATGGCTGTGACGGCTAATGACTGCGTCAAAATACAGATACTGTCATGCAGAGAATACAAATATTATTGTGTTACATTATATATGCAAAACTCACAGACAGAGAGGAAATGCAAACGCAAAAAGGTAGGCAGAGACGAAACACATATAAAACACACTGACGAAACAGACACAAAACAGAGACAGCGATGAAACACAGACACAGACGAAACACAGATAGATAAGAGACGAACAGGCTGGAAGAAACGCAACATGAATAGACAAACTGAAACAGAACATGGCAAACAATGTTTGTTTTTTACTATCATTGCCACTGCAACTGGCAAGCAGAAGGTTTCGGGCATGCCTCCGCCTACAGACGGGGCGATAAGACCACAGCGAAATGTACATGATGTGCATGCATTACACATCGTCTTTCTGACACCATGCATCATCGCTGTTTGCTCTCTCACGTAACAATGCGAGCAAACAAATACTGGAGCGTGTCATGGGGCAGAAACTGAGCAAAATACCAATCGTACGGCTTTTTGGTGGTTGTTTTTTTGCATGTGTGTTAACTCTTTCTAATGCAATACAGACAAGACACTAGTTCTAATCTTTATTTTATTTACATGTGTGAAATCTAATGCAGACGCGATGCTACTGAATTTTCGAAAGCGCGCCGAAGGGGAACACCTAAACAAAACATTTATGTTTTTCTTGGTATGTGTATGCCAGTTGTAAAACGAATACAGAAGCGTGATGTACTGTAGGACAGAAACTAAATAACATACATTCATTTATATGCATGTGCTGTTTTGGTTTTTTGTGTTTGTTTTTTTTTTTTTGCATGGGTGTAAATTACCGTCCGTGTAATGTAAACAGGAAATTTAATGTCTGAAGCGTGCCGAAGGGTAGAACCTAAACAAAACATGCATAATATGTTGATTTTTTTTTTTTTTTGCATGTGTGATATCTCTGCCAAATGCAAAGTCCTGATTTGGCTCGGAAGAGTCTGCTGGGCCTAAAGCAATAATCATGTAGGACAGAAACTTCATTCATTTGGGGGTGGGGTGGGCTTTTTCTTCGGTTTTCTTTTTTTTTTATGGGTGGAGGAGGAGGAAATGGGGTGGATTGTGTGGTACTTCTCTCAGATGCAAACACCACCACCACCACCAAACCTACTTACTACGCCAGGGGCCGGGGTTATGAGCGCGACTCTCAGGCAAGCGACGAGCAACTTTCAGTCTCGCAACAAGGTGCGCGGGTTGTGAGCCCCGACTACGGCAGTCGCTGGAACCGATAGTCGCTCAAACACAGTCCGAGTCGTGGCATCCTCCCCCCCCCCCACTCCCCCCCTCAACTAGCGGGCGTCAAGGCACACAAACTGTGCAGTCGGCCTACCTTATGTTGGAACTCCGTGTGCGAGTATGTGTTTGTGAGCTTGTGTTTGATGACGGCGCGGCACACACTTGTGCCGTGTATTATGTTTTGTGGACTGTGAGTGAATAGATCTCAATTGTTTTTAATGTTTTTATCGTTGGATTAATCACCGACGCGTCTTGTAATATTTCAAGCGAATAATAGTTTTATGTCGTATGTCCATTTCTGTTTCAAAGTCTGATATCAAATATATTTGAATAAGCTTTCAATAAAAAAAAATCAATCAATCTGTTGTCGCCATAAAGCTGTGTTTTTGTTTTTTTATATAGTTTCTCTCTCTTTCTCTCTCTCCTAGATAAGTTTGTTTAGTTACAGGCTTTAAATTGAGCTTTTGCGCTAGCAAGTTTATGGCTCGTACCTCCAAAACAAGGACCTCAAAGCCTGACTCTTTTGGGGGAATTTTTAAACACTGCAAGAAATGAGTAAAAAATTTAAAACAGAAACCAGTACTTTAAGGTAAAGAAAGAGAGAAAAAAATAACACTATTAAAATTAATTAGCAATCAGCCTAAACAAAAACAACACACATTTACACACATGGTTCCTTCCATGTTATGCAGCAAAATCCAAAGCCACAGGGCGATGGGATTGACTATTGAATGTTGCTAAAAATAGAATAGGTTGGGCGACTTTCCAAGTCGCACGCTCATACCTCGCGCAGCTCGGTTGACTACATAGGCGTCCGAACTGAACGGTTGACTTCATAGACGTCCGGACTGAACTTCGTCCGACTACTAGCGTTTTCCCAAGGATGATGATCATCATCATTGTTGTCAAGGTCGCGACGTGCGATTCGTCCTTAACGCTTACGCAATAGGACGTCAAGCTTCGTTTTCCTCGTCCGACTATATCGGTCGCGTTTTTCATAACCGCGGCCCCAGGTGACGAGGTGCGACATGATGGCTAAAGTTGCCCCTTCCATTTTTTCGCGGAGAATTACGGAAGGAAAATTGCGATGGTGATGTTATAAGGTAATGCTTCCAAGCAAAACCTATAATCCGCTAGTGGCTAGGCCTGCTCAACGCAGCCGCTGAGACTTGAAAGAAAGAGGCCAAGTAGTAAACTAAAGGGCGACGGGAGACAACTGGTGGTTTAAAATGTCACCCATTCCAGTCCAATCTCTTCAAAAGGTTTTAGGGTCAAAGATCAAGATTTCCTGCAACAGCACACCAGCATTCAAAAGCATCTGAAATAAAAGAGGGCAGAGGGGTAGAGGGGGGAGAGAAAGCCTCACCTCGTTTCATCTACGCCATACTTTAACATGGCTCTGCCTCATGCAGCTTTCAGCTGAGACACGCCGAGCACTTCTCACAAGTGGAAGCGCGAGAGGCAACGAACGCAAGCCTCGGCACGTCTCAGCTGCGCAGTATGACTGCCTCCGGCATTTGGTAATATGACATACGGCCAGTTGTGTAGATTAGGAGAGACAAAAAAAAAGACAATTGCGTAACAGCCCAGATTTGCATCAAGTCCAACATTGCAGTCGACAGAGGTGAGGGGGGCTATTCAGCAACAGGATCTCGGTGCAAAGGAGGGGGAACCCTAACATAGTTTGGATGTTATCCATGCGGCCAATTCTACATTCGCATGCATTCGGTTTTTAAGCTGAAACACACACAAACACGGACGCATGCACGCGCTGTCGCACACACACACACTCACACACGCACGCATGCACCCTCAAACACACACACACACACGCACCCACAATCACAAGCAGTTCGTACTGTTCTTTGGAAACAAGTGGAGTCTGTCATACGTGTGTGTGTGGCCTTCGGCTTTCAACTGCCATACATTTATGTTAGACATGCAATGTCATCAAATATGGGTCTGGATCTTAAAATACTGCTAATAAGAAATACACACGCTACTATAGAATGTTCAGTGGCTTTTGTGGCTCTTCTTCACTAGGTCTTCTGTTGCAAAACATGTCAACTTAACCTTAACGTTTAACATACTATAAAGTAAATATAGACATTTATTTAGTCTTGACAACACCCAAAACGGGCCACAGTGAGCTGAAATGGCAGCACCAACGTTGTAGGTAAACCAATATGAACTTTCAACACCCCAACATTCATACGGTTCTAATCTACTGTGAAAACACCCGTGAAAGCGTTCATTCTCTGTTTAGACTGTTAGAAATCCTCGCTGAAAGTTGTTAATACGCTGGGTCAGCAAGCAAGTTAATACGGTTCTATTCTACTGTGGTAACTTATCTGGCTAACAACCCCTTCGGACATTCACATGGTTCTAAAATACTGTGGGGAGACTTATCTGAAGGCATTGGGGTCTTAAGCCATGTTATGTTATCTCGCCGTGGACAGCGTACTTTAAACGTGTGAATGCTGAAGCAAGAAACAAAAAAAAATCAAACACACATACATACACACGCGTGCGCGCACACACACAAACACATGCGCGCGCACACACATATGCGCGCGCGCTCATACTGCGAAGACCTTCCTGTGGCAACTAAACCACACTGACGAGGTTCTAATCTGCATGCTGTGAAGACGCATCTGAAGGCGGTTCTCCCTTGGCGTCTACCTTACCTCGTCGTTCGGGTTAACATGCACGGGACAAAACCACATTTTCGCACCCTTGTCATCGTAATGCATGGCTGGGAAGACAGAGTGCAGCCCACAGTGGGAATACTGAACATGTCACGTTGTCGCTGGAGACTTCACGCTTCTAAGAAAATATTTGGGGACCATACACGCTTATGCAAAATGAAAAGAACAACCCCTAACACAAAGTTGCATAGCGAGAATGGAGAATAGAAATAACTCGTTTTCTTATGATGTGATGAATGAAGTGGTAGGAATGCATTTTAACAATTAACAGACTCAAAATGAATGGACCAAATGGACCAAATAGACTATAAAGCAAAAAACGAATAGACCACACGAACTCAAAATGAATCGACCAAATGAACTCAAAATAAATGGACCAAAGGGGCTCCAAAACTCAAAACGAATGGACAAAATTCATTCAAAATGAATAAACCAAATGGATGCAAACACTCAAAATGAATGGACCACAGGAGCATTAAAACCCATAATAAATGGTCCAAATAGAAAACTTGAAATGAATGGACCAAATGGATTCGAAAGCTCATATTAAACTTGGATGGGTTTTTTCATTGGCACGTGGGTTTTTTCGAAATGAGCCATACTGGCAATGAAAAACATATTTAGAAATGCACATAGGCTTGTTTTACTTTCGATTTAGGGCTGCAGAGATATAGACATGCGCCAAACCAACAGAAAACAAGCACTGAGTGAATGAATACAGCATTGAAAAACGTATTTTGGATCATTTATGCTATATTGAAAGCATCGAGCCAATCTGGGTTAATGCAATTTAGTCAATCTAATTTCCCGCGATTCATGTTTTTAATGAACCGTGACAGTCTCGATGAGGAATGACAACCAACTGTCATAAACAATGCTGAAAGACACAAATTAGAATTACTGCACAAAGTGCAGAAATAACAAGATGGATAACTGCAGTCCAAATCACCATCACTGATGAAATAAAAATTACTGCACCTATGATCTCATTCCATTTACCACAGACCAAAGGAGATTCCAAATGAAAACCGATGTTTACATTGGAACTCATTAACAAGCGAAATTCCAGCCACAATTGGTACCAGTAACCCAACTCTTCACGTGATGATGATGATACTACTACTACTACTACTACTACTACTACTACTACTACTACTACTACTACTACTACTACTAATAATAATAATACTGGATGCTCTGTACGCGCTTTTCCCCCAAATGACCAATCAGGCTCAAAGCGCGGCGATCTGTAACAACAAACACGCTCACATGTTTTTACCCACTCACATACACACAAACCCAACACACGTCATTTCCAGTATGTGGTGTAAAAGCAGAGAAATCGCTATTAGAAGTCAAAAAGGATATGCAATTTTTTTTTTTGAATTTTTTAGATTGACTGCATCCAGGACTATTATTGAAGGGATGGAGAAACCGGAGTACCCCGAGAAAACCCTCGGTGACCTCAAAAGTCTCGTACCTAAGTCATGTAAGTTCGCCCCTTGCGGGAAAACACATGATAACAAAATGACCAGTCAAGGAGAACAATGCGGGCATAAAAGAAGTTTGTGATAGCATCAACAGACCATCATTCGTGTCATCGAATGAAAACTAGTACACCAATAGCCAGACGTAACTCAATCCGGAGAAAATGCTACTAAACCCCTGGTAAACTTAACTCATTTGCTTTGGACATCGAGCTGAATACAAATCGAATAATAAGATTTACATTTCATTTTTGAACTGAAGTAGCAAGGGAATTTTTATTTCCCAATTCATGTGGGTCCACACCTTCTCGATTCAAACCCCAAGAGTGTGGGCAGTAATTACGGAATGGCTGCGCCTCTGAATACCAATTCCATCATACAAAATTTCAGCATAATAGTCAAAAGAATAGATTTATACAGTTGCTCCCACAGCAGGTTAATATATAAAACCATAGAGATATGCGATATTTAAAATGGAAAGTTGATTGGAAAGAACGGGATTGTACTGGATCGCAATGGATTGGTTGTTCCATTGCAAACTCCCTCAGGTCGATCGTCAAATAAAAGAAATTGGAAGACCAGTGATCTATGACGTCAATCCATTTATGACGAAGCAGGAAATACGTAATATGGGGTAATTCGAGTATAACACTTCATAATTATAAGCTTCAAGTACCCAAACGTAAGCTTGCCTCACGCCTGCGCTATAACAAACTAATCAATTAAGAATATAAATTCAATCTACAAATACAAAACTCTGAAGAACTGTGATCTATGACGTCAATCCATTTATGACGAAGCACGTCTGACGTAACAGGGGAGAACTTTCTCAATTTTGTGGAATACTAATACTACAAGGCGGAGCTAGAAAATTCGTTCCATTCTGGCATCACTAAAGCAGAGACAAATAATTAATAGGACCTCTGACCTCAATTCATTTATGACGAAACACGTCTGGCGTCATAAGGGAGAACTTTTCCAATACCCATCTCTTCAAACCTTTTACCATCTAAGCAAACCTAAAACAATGGAATAAAAAGGCTGCGCTACACAATTCTAAGCCCAACTCCAGGCTGCACCAAGCACAGGCTATCGTCAAACAATAGAAATCGGAAGACCTCTGCCCTCAATTCACTTATGACGAAGCACACCTGACGTAATAGGGAGGAACTTTTTCAATACTCATCTCTTTAAACTTTCCAGAGCTTAAAAAGCAAACATAAAACAATGGTAGCGCCAGAGAATTCTTTCTATTTACGGGCTACTCTAGATCCCAAACTATCGTCAAATAGTCTAACCCAGACGATCTCTGACCTCAATTCACTTATGACGAAGCACGACTGACGAAACAAGGGAGTTCCCACTATTGTCGATTACCCATTTCTTCATTATAGCCCAAAGCCCGCACCGGGCCCTCAAAGTTCACATAACCACTCTCTAGGGATTTAAGGGATAGTTTGATTGTGAATAGTAAATGTCAACTCTTGAGACGAGGACAACGGCAAGACTAATTCAATCATTGGAGTGGAGAGCTTGATTACTAATTTTTTTTATTTTTTAACTATGGGTCTCTCTTACTGTTTTGACATTGCCAAAAATATTAATACCTTTTATTTCAGATCATGTACTGTAAATATATATAACAGAGCTAAACAGCAAGCTCAGAACAACAAAGTATAGATTCTGTTATACAGTTGCCAAGTTGATACAGCTTAGAACTGTTCGAGTTGAGAAAACAATGGCAGTTGTCCCGGAAAACAGGTAAAGTTTACGAAATGTATCGACAGGCTCTGCTTTTCTTAATATGGCGTGGTAGTGTGAGATTGCATTTCCTATGTATAACATACATACGCGATACAGTAGTATAACGTGTAAAATGAAAATAAAATAAAATAATTTTTATATAATTAAATTCGACAACAGTCAACAGCCAACAAAGTTCAGAAGTGAGAATAGGATGAATCTTTGATGATGTATACTTGGAAAGCGCACACCTCCAAGCTGGCAGCATGCTCAGGGAGCACAAACGCCCCACGCCCCCCCCCCCCCCTCTCAAAAAAAATGTGACGGAGGGCAGACAGGCATAAAGTTAAGTACGTTGTCTCGCTTAGAGAAAGGGGACTGGAGGCCGGTCACAAAAAGATGAAATAAGGTCCGACAGAGGTGCAAACGTCCCTTGTACTTTGCTCCAGCTAATTAGATTACGCCCGCTCCATGTAGCGCCAATCATCAACCCCAACCTGCCCCGCAGGGATTCACTCCTCAGCACACACAGCACGATAGCGCTAAGCCAAGGGGGCTCAAAGCCAGGCATGTGCATGCAGCACGCCCAGGACACGAGGGAAATCATCCAGCGTTGTCAACCACTCACGCCCCTGGTTCCTGGACTCAAGCTCATCCAACCTTCCATCCTTTTCGGCGAGAAAATAAATGGTACTACATGCCTAGGAACAGGTATTAAACAGATTCAGAGAGCTGTCCTGTCTGTCCTACTATTTTTACCGTTATTCCCTCTCCACCTAACCTCTCTCCCTCCCTCCCTCCTACATCTCTCTCTCTCTCTTTCTCTCTCTCTCACTCTGTTGTTTGTTATATATTGTGTAATAGCAACATTAATATTGATTGTCATTTTTTTTTATGCTGCATAATACTCCTTATAGTTACTTGTTTTGTCGTGTTATTATTGTTGTCTAAAGCCCATGCCACACGAGCGTCAAATCTACTGGACTTGACGCGAATCGGAGCAATTTTCGACTTCGAAGTCGAAATTTCATTTTGACTTGAATCGCGCAGTGCCACACGAAAGTCGCACATCGAGTCAAACTTGAGGGTTATTGGTCTTGAAGTTTTGCTGTACGTAAGTTGTGATCACGTGATTCGTATTCTGCTTCTCATTGGCCAAAAGGTCCGAATCACACAATCGAGACTTAGAACATGTTGAAAGTCGGCAATCGGAGCCAATTCAAAGAATCTGGATTCGCGATGCACAGGGTGCCACACGACAATCAAGGGATTTTGTCGTGATTTCATGAATTGGATTCAAGATTTGACGCTCGTGTGGCATGACCATTACCGTTGGCATATTGGACTGAAAATCGCAGAATGTGAATGTGAATGATACGAGGAACGATTGTAAGATTAGATTCCCGCCTAAAATCTGTTTCCTTGTTGTGAATTAAAAAATGTCTGTCTGAGCTCACCCCCCCCCCCTTCACACCCCCTTCCTGTTGCGTGTGAGACGCGCACGATAGTACGTGTGAGACGCGCACGATAGATCCGATCGTTTTGTTTTGCAAATATGCAATAACAGAGTGTATTTACCTTTGATTTGATTTTGCGTTGTAGTTAGAAGAAGCTTTGTATAATGTAGATAATTTTCGTTGGTCGATATTATTGGCGAATTTTCAAGAATTACTTGTTTACTATCGATCGAAGCGTGTAGATAAATCTAGTGGTAGCTAAGAGATTCTTCTAACCTAAATAAAGTTATATGACGTAAGACAGTGCATAGTTCCGGTGACGAATTTTATTCTGGTTGGCTGTAATTGCGTCACGCTGGAATGTTCGAACTTTCTCCAGAGTATAGAGAGACTGAATAAGTGGCGCACTGTTTCAAAAAGAAAGAGAGGAAAAGTGGAAAAAGCGACTGAGCGATCTTGTATGCAGTTGTTGATGTATGCTGAATAAAGTTGGAAAACTTCATACGACGGCTCCTGCCTTGTTGCTGAGTGAACAGGTTGCGTGGATAAACGAATCTGAGTTACACTTATCAAGATTCAAGCATTGGGGCTGAATCAACTATTGATAAAAAGAACAACCCCCCCCCCCTCTCCCCTCCCAAACTCCCCTAATTCTCAACCCTGCATATCCTGCAGCGTCAGATTACCTGAATTGTCTAAATGTAATCGTTTTATAGAGCGCTTTTCCAGCTCAAGAGCTGCTCAAGGCGCTGGCTGATACAGGATCTAACCTAAGCCTCTTCCTAATTCAATATTCTCCCCCTCTCTCTTCTTTTTCTACCTCCTCCTCCTCTTCTTCTACCTCTTAAATCCTCCTTTAATATTGTTTTCCTTTTTCTTCCTCAAACTTCTCCTCCGCCTCCTCCCTCGCCTCTTCTATTCTTCTACATTATCCCCCCCCCTCTTTCTCATATTCTTCTTCTTCCTCTACCACTTCATCTACCATCTCCCTGTTCACTCTTCCTTCAAGTCCTTCCTTCCGTTCCCACAAACAGGTATGCCAGCCAGCGACAGCGCGTTCCCGCTGAAGGTCAATGTCCCAAATAGTTCGAACACACGAGGCTTCTCCAAATTAAACGTAATTAAGGGGCGTCAGGTTGAACTAATTAAATCTCACCTCCTCCTATATCCACGCTCCATTCTCGCTGTTTCTCCCCGCCCCCTCCTCCCTCTCACTGTTTGTATTTCATCATCATCATCTTGATCGTCATCTTCTTCTTTATTTCTTTGTACCTCACCGATGACCCAGGATCGAATCCCTGATGGGCAAAATAAAAGTGGCCATTTTCACTGACTTCTTAGCAGTATGACTGCTCTGGTAGTTCAGTGTTGATTTAAATCCCTACCTCTCTCTTCCCCTTTAATGGTTATCCCCGTCTGCCATATCGCCAATGGTGGGTGTAAACGTTAAACTAACTTCTTTTCCTCCTTCCACGCTCTCAGAAATTTCGAGAGTTAATGAACTAATTTTCTCCCACAGAGAAGGTTGCGTTCAATTTCAGAGAATTAAATCCAACAGCGCAAGTGACCGAATTTTTAAGTTATGTTCCGGCCTCAGTTGTGGCTAATGTTCGTCTTTCAAACGGCCTTCTTCGGGGAACTCTTATTAGATATTTGATAAATGGGAAACATCCTTCTTCCGGGAAAAGTCTAATACTGCAGATTATTGGGATTTCCATATGGCCCTGCTTGTTCGAATTTTCTGCGCTCTCTCTTCCTCCCCTTCTCCCCCCCCCCCTCCTTTCCTGTCTTTCTCTCTCTGACAGTGTTAGATCGCAATTCTTTCTCTGTGTCATGTCAATATCTTCTGGACCATCTGATTTCCTGCTCCAGCCTCCTGACCCTATAAATTCTCCCTCTTTTGATTTCCTACGCCCTATGCTCTCGCTCTTCTCCATCACCTTAAACATGGTCACGATCTATCAAGGATGCTAGTTTGATTATACATTGCCTCACAAGACGCCTATATTTTTTGGGTAATTATGTTTTTAACGCCCGAAATATGATGTTTAATACTGTGACAATCTATTATTTGTTGTTATGTTGCAGTCTCATGAGATTCCAGTGCACTGTGATGCTGTGTGACATGTCACTTACGACTTGGCTTGTTGAACTTCAATATGATGTAATTATGTGTGTGCGGGGAGAGAGTGTGTGTGAGAGAGATGGGGCTGAAGCAACACTCAACGTTAAGTTGAAAAAAATATATGGGACACTGAAATGTGTTATCTTTCCCTTTTTCCAAGGCTTCCCAATCTCCATTACATTCTGACCTCCCTGCAAATCTTCTGCTGCACGATGTAACAAACCGGATTTTTAGTTGGACAGTTACTTGTATCGCTTTGAACAGCAGTCACAAAGTGACGATTTCAAATTAAGAAGTTATAATTGTTATTTCTAATGCCTGTACTTGTAGTTTGTATAATTTTGACGTCAGGGTTTTAAGTTTCGTCATGAATGACGAAAACTTTTGATATGTTGTTTTAGTTCGTTGTTGGGAGTGACTGAGTCGTGTATCTGTTTGTCCTACCGTCAATTGTTTTATTGTAGTTTGCAAAATAGGATAAACAATGTTGGTGGATTTCTACTTCACCATGCCAGAAGGGACAAAAGTGTTTTGACATCGGCAGGGTGTGCGACGCTGGTTTCCCAAACTCCACCAATCTAGGTACATTGGACACCAAACAGTCGTTCAGCACCCGGACTCAGGACCTGCAGTCCCGAACTCACATGCAATCCTAGAAACAAAAAGTGTTATTGCAAAGCACGGCAGCTTTACGAGAGGACAGATGGACTGTGCGAGGACGGTTTTATCTGTGACCCCGGCACGCAATATATATGTTACTGGCAAACATTGAAAGAAGGAATCTGTTTGCACCTAACATTATTAACTGATTTTCTGACCCACGTATGCTGCTTTTGGTTGGCCTGCTCTACAGGAATGTGAAGACATCGTTTTCATTGGTCTTCTGTCCGACTAACAGTTTCGTTTCAACGATGGACGCCTGACCCGTGTGTGGTAGTCAGATACAGATAACATTTCGTTTTGATTATACTGAACTATGACCTTTGAAGTGATACTTGTTGTGTTTTCTGAGGAGTCGTTGTTGTCAGTGTTTGTGTGTGTGTGGAGGGAATGAATATACAAACTAACATTTTATCATTTAGTTTCGTTGGGGATTATATGAGTGCGTGCGCGTGAATGTTTAGAACACCATCTTTGACAATTTGGCGAGCCTGCGTTTTAGTATTAATTTTTAGAAGTTAATCTGAACCTTCTTCTGATTGTAAACTATATGTTTTGTTGACTCATAGATTAGATATGATGAATTGAAATGTTTAAAAAAAAAGTCTTCTTCATTAGTGATGTTATTTGAAAGATACAGCCACTTTGGTTGGAATCATCATCATCATTTGCTTTTAAAAAGGATCAGGGTTATTAATGGTTAAGTTAGGATATTATAATCTTTCTTCTCTTTATTAATATTGTTTGTGGGGTTTGTTAACCTTGGAGTTGCCTTTGCACATATTTGTTCTTTTTCTTAAGCTGAATCGCTAACAAAGCCTTTTTATAATATTGCAATAATTAAGTCTAATTGTTATTAGCTCTTGTTGTCAAACATTGTTCTTGCTAATTTGGTAATGATGACCAGTGATAGTGAAGAGACTTTTACAGCAATGGCAGAAGAAAGGTCCTCAGGTTTTGATGATAGCGAGGATCACAGTGATAGAGTTCAGTGCTTGCGTCAGCTAGTGGGTGAGTTTCGACAGGAGGGTGAGATTTTGGGACTGTCTGGTAAAGCTTTAAATGTGCATATACAAGAGTCTTTGAAAGAACATAAACAAAGAGAAGAAGACAGAAAAAATGAAAAGAGAAGAATGGGATAGGCAGTTAGTACTTCAGGAGAAATTGAAGAGAGAAGAACTTGCCCAACTTAGAGAAATAGAAGAGGAAAAACTTGCTATTGAAAGGATAAAAATGGAAAGGCAAGAAAATTGGCAAAAGGAAAAGATGTTGGGTAGAGAGAAAGACAAGCTAGCTGGTACTAAACCAAAGATGCCGTATTGGGATGAAAAGAATGATGACATGGAATCATACCTCCGTAGATTTGAAACTTATGCTACAATGAATCGTTGGGAACAAAATGAGCTGCCATGCTATTTGTCCGCTTTATTAAAAGGTAAAGCACTAATTTACTTTCAGGAGCTGTCTCATGAAGAAGCAAAGTCATTTGATAAGGTAAAAAAACACCTTTTAACCAGATTCCAATGTACTGAAGAAGGATTTCGAACTCAATTCCGTTCGAGTAGACCTGAGCCAGAAGAAACAATCGTTGTTTTTCTGTCCAGGATCAGAAGATATTTCTCAAGGTGGATTGAAATGGCAGAAATAGGCAACAGTTTTGACAAACTGGTGGATTTACTTTTAAGGGAGCAGGTTTTGTCTAGTCTGTCTGCACAGGTGGTTGCCTTTTTGATGGAACGAAGAGATCGAAATATTGATGACATGGTCCAAGCAGCGGATAGGTACAGAGAGGCTCACCCTGATATATCCATGGCTGCAAAATCGGGATCTAGCGTCCTGTCTGCTAATGCTAATGTTGCTGGTACTAGTCAACCGTCTGCCAGAGATGGTTTTGGCCGAGGTACAAGAGGTTTTGGCCGTGGTTACCATGGAACCAATCGCAACAGTCCTACTGGAACACATAACAATAACAGTCAGTGGCAGAAAAGCCAAGATAACCGTTGTGTTATTGACCCACAAAACTTAAAATTCTATGGGGAGAAAAACGTATGCTGGGGTTGTCAAGCTAAAGACCACGCATGGCAGTATTGCAGACAGTTGCAGTTGAAAACTGGTTTCACAGCACAGGGTCCAAAAGTAGGATCTGTTAGTGTTGCACTTGGGGTGGAGACAGAGGAACCCAAATACAACACAGACTTTAGAGAGGTGTCAGATGATGTGGCTGTAGGCATGTCTGTTGTTGATGATTTGCCACCTTCAATTCAGACTTGTATAGGAACGTTGAATGGTCAGACAGTCACTGTTATGCTAGACTCTGGCTGCTCGACTGTTGGAGTGCGTAAAAGTTTGGTACGTGATAGTCAGTTTACTAACCGAGTGCAGATGTGTCGTTTGTTCAATGGTGAAATTGTACGCTTGCCATTAGCGAGGGTTAGCTTAGACACTCCATACTTCTCGGGATTAGTGGAAGCCTGTGTCATTGAAAACCCCGTTTGTGACGTAATACTGGGTCGCATTGAGGGTTCTACCTTCCATTGTACTGATGTCGCTGCCGCGGTGCAAACTCGTGCACAAACTGCAAATCAAGAAAGACCGTTTCGTCCTCTTTTGACTGCAAAAACCCCTAAGTTAGACATAAGCCCTGATAAACTGAGAGATTTGCAGAAAGCTGATGTGACGCTGCAAGTACTGTTTGACAAAGTAGGAAAAGGCAGTGTAGTGGAGGATTCTGGCACAAGTGTTTCTTTTGTGATTAAAGATGGTTTATTACACAGAAGAGTTACCTCAGGAAAGTCAAGTACGGTAACGTGGCAAGTAGTGGTGCCAGAAGGTCTTCGGGACTCAGTGTTGATAGCGGCACATGATTCTTTGTTTGGTGGGCATATGGGATATAACAGCACTTTCAAGCGTATTCAACCATTATTCTTTTGGCCACATTTCAGTCGGTCTGTCAAAGATTACTGCCGGTCGTGTGACATTTGTCAGAAGACTTTTCCCAAAGGTAGGGTTCCCGCAGCTCCACTTCAGCCTGTACCAGTGGTGGACGTGCCCTTTTCGAGAATTGCAATTGATCTCATTGGCCCTATTTCCCCTCCTTCAGCTAGAGGACATCGTTACGTCTTGACTTGCGTTGACGTGGCTACGAGATACCCTGAAGCCGTAGCATTGAAGTCTATCTCAACAGAAGCTGTAGCTGAAGCGTTGTTGGAAATTTTCTCACGCACGGGTATACCAGATGAGATCTTGTCAGACCAAGGGACACAATTCACATCTGATGTGATGCGTGAGGTGATGAGGTTGTTGTCCGTTTCCCAACTTCATAGTACGCCATATCACCCTCAAACCAATGGACTAGTTGAGAGGTTTAATGGAACTTTGAAATCCATGTTGAAAAAAGTGATGGCAGAAAAACCTAAAGATTGGGACCGCTATTTACCACCATTACTTTTTGCTTACAGAGAGATTCCCCAAGAGTCCACGGGTTTTGCTCCCTTTGAGTTGTTGTATGGTCGGGTTCCCAGAGGTCCTTCTCAGTTGCTATATGATACATGGACTGGTAGCGGGAGAGATGTGCAAGACACGAGCATGTCACAGTACGTTCAGGATTTGAGAGATTCTCTGAAAGACATGGTTAGTCATGCTCAGGATGCTGTTCAGAAGGCGTCGGCGCGAAACAGAGCCTACAAATGCCGCAAGGCTAGTGTTAGGTCTTTCAAAGTTGGCACTAGTGTTTTGGTTTTGTTGCCCTCTGAAAACAACAAGATGTTGTTACGATGGCGTGGGCCATACAAAGTCTCGAAGCGTGTCAACACGTGTGATTACCTCATTGAAACAGGCAACGGTGTGCAAAAGTTGTTTCACATCAACCTTTTACGTGAATACGTGAATCGTAGTGATGTACAGACAGTGCAGACAGGTTTGGTTAGCATCATCACTGGTGATTGTGCAAATGATGATGTTGATGTTGATAAGGTCCAAGTCAAATGCATGCCTACAACACAGACTGAAGACTTGACTGATGTTGTAGTAAATCCTGATCTACCTTCTTGTCAGAAAAAAGATGTTTCAGATATTTTGCAAAAACACACTGACATGCTGACTGATATGCCAGGACAAGTTGACTTGCAGGACCACTCAGTGACGTTGACAAAAGACGTGGTGGTAAATGTTAAGCAGTATCCACTTCCGTTTCAGTCACAGGAGATTATCAAAGATGAGGTGGAAAAGATGTTGTCTTTAGGTGTTATTGAACCTTCATCTTCCCCATTTGCGTCACCGGTTGTTTTAGTACGGAAAAAGGACGGTGCCACACGGTTTTGTATTGATTTCAGAGAGCTGAATAAGATTACTCAGTTCGATGCAGAACCAATCCCGGACCCTGAGGTTCTTTTCTCAAAATTGAGAGATAAAAAGTACTTCAGCAAAATAGACCTGACTAAAGGCTATTGGCAAATACCAATGGCAGAAAAAGACAAAGAAAAAACCGCTTTTCAGACTCCTTTAGGTCTGTTTCATTTCACACGCATGCCATTTGGGATGTCGACCGCTCCGAGCTCTTTTGCTCGTATGATGAGAAAACTCAACCTTGATCGTTTTGGCGCAATGTCATTTTTTGATGATATTTTGATCCCGTCAGATACATGGAGTCAGCATATGGAAGCACTAGATAGCGTGTTTCAAGAACTATATGCTCATGGGCTCACAGCAAGGCCATCAAAAGTTGAGGTTGGTTTTACTCAGATCGAATTTTTGGGTCATGTGGTTGGTGGGGGATGTATGCGCCCTCAGTCTGGCAAAGTGTCAAAGATTTTGGCTCTCGATGTTCCTCAGACAAAGAAACAAGTCAGATCGTTGTTAGGACTGATAGGATTCTACCGTAGATACATACCTAACTTTGCTACTGTTGTAGGCCCGCTCACAGATCTGACTAAAAAAAGGACGACCCACAAAGGTCGCATGGTCAGATGAGTGTCAGAGGGCACTTGACACAACAAAAACAATATTGTCTTCAGAACCAGTGAATAGACTTCCTGATTTTGCTCAGTCATTCACGGTGAGGACAGATGCGTCATCTACAGGATTAGGTGCCGTTTTGATGCAGCGTGATGATGATGGTGCTTTCCACCCAGTTTTGTTTGCGAGTAGGAAGTTGTTGGAAAGAGAGATGCGGTACTCAACTGTGGAGCGTGAGTGTTTGGGCCTTGTGTGGGCTATTGACAAGTTTCACCGTTATCTCTTCGGCAGACATTTCTTTGTTGAGACAGACCATCGTCCGTTGACGTATTTAAAAAGGTCTAAAACAATGAATGGCCGCTTAATGCGATGGGCTCTTGCCCTACAAGAATACAGCTTCACAATCGTTTCCATCTCTGGTTCCCACAATGTTGAGGCAGATGTGTTGTCACGATTGACGGTATAGATATTGACATCTGATGATTGTATTCAACCACTGCATTTGTATGCATAAATCTGTTTTCTGTAAGAGGAAATGTATTAAATGAAATTTTGTTTTTGAATTAAAACAACAACAGCATTTTTTTAATTTATTGATGAAATTGTTTAAATCTGAAGTAGTGAAAGTGGGCCTTGGTACTTGGATTGAGACATTTTTGGTTTCATGTCCAATCTGGCTTCTAGCATGGTATTTGACTGCCTGTTGTGTGCAGTATTTTGATTGAGCATTTGGCCTGGTTAACAATGTCATGTTATATACTGGGATGCTTAATTAGCCAGCACGATTGTGAAGTGCTTATTGTTTGAGTGCACGTGGTGTGCGCTGATTTTAAGGGTATCTTGTCCATCTATCTGCATTCCGGTGCACTAGTGGAGGGCCCTATACTGTTCCTGTTTGTAGAGGACAGTATTTTGATTGAGCATTTGGCCTGGTTAACAATGTACTGTTATTACTGGGATGCTTAATTAGACAGCACGATTGTGAAGTGCTTATTGTTTGAGTGCACGTGGTGTGCGCTGATTTTAAGGGTATCTTGTCCATCTATCTGCATTTCGGTGCACTAGTGGAGGGCCCTATACTGTTCCTGTTTGTAGAGGACAGTTTGTTTTCCTGCTGGATAAGCTTTTGTTGTTGGTCTAAAGCTGTACTCTTCACGAAAAAGGTATGACAATTTTGTTATCATAATTGTTATAACGAATTTAGTTTCCATTTATTAATGAAAAACTTATTATTTCTTGAATGTTTTGAAAAAAAAATTATTCTAAACAAATAATTTTTTTTCCCCGGAGAATGGGGTGATGTAACAAACCGGATTTTTAGTTGGACAGTTACTTGTATCGCTTTGAACAGCAGTCACAAAGTGACGATTTCAAATTAAGAAGTTATAATTGTTATTTCTAATGCCTGTACTTGTAGTTTGTATAATTTTGACGTCAGGGTTTTAAGTTTCGTCATGAATGACGAAAACTTTTGATATGTTGTTTTAGTTCGTTGTTGGGAGTGACTGAGTCGTGTATCTGTTTGTCCTACCGTCAATTGTTTTATTGTAGTTTGCAAAATAGGATAAACAATGTTGGTGGATTTCTACTTCACCATGCCAGAAGGGACAAAAGTGTTTTGACATCGGCAGGGTGTGCGACGCTGGTTTCCCAAACTCCACCAATCTAGGTACATTGGACACCAAACAGTCGTTCAGCACCCGGACTCAGGACCTGCAGTCCCGAACTCACATGCAATCCTAGAAACAAAAAGTGTTATTGCAAAGCACGGCAGCTTTACGAGAGGACAGATGGACTGTGCGAGGACGGTTTTATCTGTGACCCCGGCACGCAATATATATGTTACTGGCAAACATTGAAAGAAGGAATCTGTTTGCACCTAACATTATTAACTGATTTTCTGACCCACGTATGCTGCTTTTGGTTGGCCTGCTCTACAGGAATGTGAAGACATCGTTTTCATTGGTCTTCTGTCCGACTAACAGTTTCGTTTCAACGATGGACGCCTGACCCGTGTGTGGTAGTCAGATACAGATAACATTTCGTTTTGATTATACTGAACTATGACCTTTGAAGTGATACTTGTTGTGTTTTCTGAGGAGTCGTTGTTGTCAGTGTTTGTGTGTGTGTGGAGGGAATGAATATACAAACTAACATTTTATCATTTAGTTTCGTTGGGGATTATATGAGTGCGTGCGCGTGAATGTTTAGAACACCATCTTTGACACACCGTAACGTTCGACCTCTCCATCTCTTGCGTCTCACTTTTCATCCCGAATCCCGGGTGGTGGAAAAAAAGTAACTCCCTATTAAACATTGCTTATACGTTTAGCAAATAACCCCGAATGTACATCAAATAAAATAGTATTGTGGTCCTCACAAAGGTAGAATTTGATTGCTGACCTCTGCTTGCGTCTCGTGGTGACGAGAACAGCCTACAATATCCCGTCGTCTGACACTTGGTTTAATGGCTTCTCACGAGTTAAGTCAGCTGGGCTCGCTAACGCAGTGCCAGGCGACGGACCAGCCTGGCTTGCTCCCCGTCACAGTCGGAATCACTCGGAGACCAGAAGCTGCGATGATCTACCGTAAGGATCCCAGTACGCGTTGTTTGAGGCAGGTACGGTACTATTTACACACGCTGTAAGCAATTTGCGATAGGGAGTTACTTTTCGACCACCCTATAGCGGTTTGCGTGCTATTATTGGAGTGACGTAATGACAGGATGTAGACGAAGACTGCGGTTTCCTTTCTTCGTGCTGCGCGACTGCTACTGTCAACTTGCCACGTTGTCAAGTAGACACAGCAATAGGGAACAATGCCTAAAATAATGTATATACAGCGAGAAAAAAAAGAGAAAATACTATAACCTGGTGCCGGATAGTCCATGGCACAGCTCATGGAACAACAACAAAATCGAACATGCTTATACATTTTTTTTTAAAACCACATGCAAAAAAAAAAAATCTTCCCTTGTAATTTTCATTTCACTTTCTTTTCTAATGTCCCCGTCTAATTATTTAAAATTAACACACACGCACACACACAAAAACAACATAAAATAAAAGAAAATAAATAAATAAAATTACAACAAACATTATATTATATCGCCTGTTACAGATAAACACCCTAACTACTACAAAAAAACGTCTAACAAAAAACCAGTGTCGAAACTTGACACAAAGGCACCCGGTTAGCAACAGGGGACCGCCATCCAAGCGGAAGCCCTCGCTGGCAGAAGCCACAAAGAGTGGAACAATGATGCCTTGTCACTTGCATTCGTCAAAATCCGTTCTTTTCTTTCCAGTCTTTATTTTTCCCTCCCTTTTTTCTTCTTTCCATTCCATTCTTTTTTTTTTAAATTTTTCTTCATTATTTTCTTTCTATCGTTTCCCTATCCATTTTTAAATTCTTCCTTCCTTACCATTTTTTGTTGTTTTTTTTTCAAAATATTTTCTTTTTATTTGGTTCCCTTTTACATTCTCTCCATACTTTTCCCTCTTTTTATTCTTCTCTCCTTTGTTTTGTTTCTCCTTCTCGCTGTCTCTGGCATCAATTGTAAAAGGTAGGGTATGAACGGATGGGGCGAAGTGAAACACACAGAGAGAGAGAGAGAGAGAGAGAGAGAGAGAGAGAGAGAGAGAGAGAGAGAGAGAGAGAGAGAGACAGACAGACAGACAGATAGACAGACAGAGTTTCACATTCGTTAACATGTTACTTTATTCTTCTGCCATCACTTTTTCTCCCTTTCCTTGGATTTGTAGAGGTCTGGCATCAAGCCCCCCCCCCCCCCCCCCCCCCCCCCCCCAAAAAAAAAAGAACTAACCCAAACCCAATAAATCAAATACAGATACGATGACGCGTTAGTGTTTACACTGATTTTTTAAAAGAACAACACAGTGGGAAAGTTAGGCGAGATGAAAGACCACAGGACTGAACAAAGAAACACAAATAATATTAAGATGTAATTATCTACAGATGCCCCACATATCATCAACACACAGTTCTCCTTGTCAATGTGTATGCGGACAATAAAGCTTCTGTAATCTGTAGATGCGGACCTCTGCTGCTCAAAGCAGCGAAGAATACAAAGCATGGAGATGAGGTGCTACGGAAGACTCCTGAGCGTTTCCTATACCCAGCACATCACCAACGACGAAGTCCGACAGACCATCACACAAGCCATTGGACAACATGACATGTTCACAGTGGTGAAGAAATGGAAATTCCGATAATGTGGCCACGTCAGCAGAGCATCAGGCCTGGCAAATACTATCCTGCAAGGCACGGTGCAAAGAGGCAGAAGAAGAGAGAGAGACAGAAAAAGAGGTGGGAGGACAACATTCGACAATAGACTGGTCTGTCACTGAAGGAAGCCATGAGAGTTGCTGAGAACAGAGAAAAATGGAGTACGCTGGTTAAACGATTATCTGTGGTGCCCCTACGACCTTTGAGTTACGGGACAGGAAAGGAATAGGATAGATACGGAGGCCGTGGGGTGACAAAAGAAGGGTGTGTGTGTGAAGGAAAGACGGGAGGGGAAAATATCGACTAAGTTCTACTGTGTTTTTTAAGCTACAATTCAAATTAGTTTCATAAAAATTAAATTAATTAATTTAAATTAATTCGTCTTCTGATTGTAAATTCAGATTCACGGAAAATTAAGAACACAAAATATAAGAAAAGGACGAGAAAAAAAGAAGAAGAAAAGAAAAAGATAGAAAGAAAAAAAAGCTAACTATAAAATTTCTCCTTCTTTATTTAAAACAAAACACAAAGAATTTAATTTTATTAAAATATATACAAAAAAGGCAAAACCAAAATGTCTCTAGCCGCGCTGACTCCTTCAACAACAAAAACTTCATATTAAAACTTCTTAAAATTGCTTCTTCTTCTTTAATTTAAAACAAACCAAAATTCAATAATATAATGTATTTCACACACACACACACACACACACACACACACACACACACACACACACACATACACACCTACACACACACCCCAGCAATACACAATGCTTAGCAAGCCGTGCTGACGCATTAAAAAAACACAAACTCGAAACGCATCCCATCAATTTTATCCCCCTTAGCTTGATAAGAAAAATGTAAAGTAAGATAAAACAAATAAAATGATGTAAAACCAAAACTATAGAAAAAAATTAAATTAATAACTTTTCCATAACATGAAACAATAAAATCGTATAATAAAATAAAAAAAACACGCACACCCTCACACACACACACACACACCAACCTTGAACCACAATTTTATACTGTAGGAACGGATACAGATCAAAACATGAATAATAATTATATATCCGTCGAGGCGGATCCTGGAGGTTCAGGGGTAAGTGGGGTTTGTAGAGGGGAAGGTGAGGGGAGAGGGAGAGGCCGGGGAAGTGGGAGGGAGAAAGAGAACCATCGTATAAAGAATCAGTACGGACAGTCAAAAGTAAACGTATCTCGTCATCATTGAGATGTGAACTTGCTCTCCCTGCAGGCCAGCCGAGCCCTCTACCACCGAGCTACTGGGGCTGCCCCAAACTGGACAGCGAGTCACAGTTCTAGGTTGTATCACACACCCGCACAGTTAGTTAGTTTTTCATTGCTTACAGGATCCAGCGGACTGCAAAGAGCCGAAACAGGACCACAAAATCAAGACCACAACTTCGCTGAAAGACGACTCACCCCTGATCCGCATAAAAGATCTGCTGAAACAACCCTAGTGATAACACTGAAGGCACTCCACCAGCCGGCCACTTTACAATAAAGACATCCCACGCATGGGACGCTGAGGTTATACTCTAATTTATCGAACCCCCGTTTACAAAAACAAAATAGAATATAAACATCTTTATAAAATATCAACAAAACACATACATATAAAATGCCTACATTGCCAAATAATAACATCATAGGAAGCCCCAGTGACCACCTGGCAGAAAGCGTCCAATATTCCCACGCTGATCCAACAGACCTCACACACAAATGAGGAGTTTTGTCCCCGAAAGAGTTTTCAAGAAAAAAAGGTAGGTGATTGGTTTAGCGAAGAAGAAGATAGTATAGTAGATTGATAGAACAGAGTAGGAATGAGAAAGAACAAATCAGAAAAACAGTGACAGTGGGAATTTAAAGCACTACATTTGTAGTGGGGATACTATTTATACTGTAATCCCCGACACCCCCACGGGGGACCCGCACATTGAAGGAGGTAAAAGAAGAAGAAGAAGAAGAAGAAGAAGAAGAAGAAGAAGAAGAAGAAGAAGAAGAAGAAGAAGAAGAAGAAGAAGAAAAAGAAGAAGAAGAAGAAGAAGAAGAAGAAGAAGAAGAAGAAGAAGAAGAAGAAGAAGATGATGATGATGACGATGGCGATGATGATGATGACGAGGAGGAGGAAGAGGAAGGTGGGTGGGGTGATAAAAAAGAAGAGAAAGAAAAGAAAGAGATGGTGTTGGACAAACTGGAGGATGAAGACGACGAGGACGACGGACACTTACTGAATGAATATTAAAATGTAAAGACCACACTCACTATAGGCAACACTCAAAAGTCACACAGTTCCAGTTACTTCCAAGCACGACATTCTCTCTGTATCTATCACACTGCTCTCTCAAAGACTGGAAAACTAACCTTGATCAGCAATTCAGGATGTCAGAAACCGTCTGGGAATTGAACGCTAGGACGATGAGTCCGTCTTGAGAAACACAAACCACTCAAGAATCTTTAAATTTAAAAAAAAAAAGTCTTTCCGATCAACCCGTTGTCAATAGGCTGAAAGTATTCGCAACAGGAAATCCCTTACACGGACTAAACATTATCAAGACGGAAGTAGCCGTATGGAAAGACAGCATTCTAAAGATGACGCCAAATAGGGAATAAACTCAAAAAGGGACAGAAGAAATTTAATAATAATTCCATTGGCTAAGTGCGTCATGAGAGAAAAACGCAGCAGCATTTTCAATACCCTGGAGACCTAAATACCTGTTATGAATGGAAAGTAAAGTGAATGAAGTGAGAATATGGAGGAGACAGAGGAGCAGGCGGTGGAAGAAGAAAAAAAAAAAGAAGAACAAGAACAAGAACAAGAAAAACAAGAACAAGAACAAGAAGAACAACAATAACAACATTAACAAGACAATTCTACTGTAACTATACAATTTCTACTACTACTAGAAGAAGAAGAAGAAGAAGAAGAAGAAGAAGAAGAAGAAGAAGAAGAAGAAGAAGAAGAAGAAGAAGAAGAACAACAACAACAACAACAACAACAACAACAACAGACCAATATATTTGTCTCAAGTAATAATGCTTTTAATGCTTTGAAAGTCGTTATTGCTGCTAGAGCGTGCGTGCCTTTGCGTGAAAGTGGGCGTGTGCGTGCCTCCGTGTCTTGCGTGCAGTATGCGTGATTTGATTGCAAATGGCAACGCTGCAAGGACTTTCCAGTGGCTATTCATTTTCAAATACTGTACTCCAGCTGCGCTTCTTTATTGAGAGTGTGTGTGCAATAACATTACTTTACATTATTATTGCTTTAGGTCCAGCGGACTCTTCCGAGCCAAATCAGGACCGGACAACCCCCGATCCGCATAAAAGATCTGCTGAAACAACCCTAGTGGTAAAACCGAAAGCTCTCCACCAGCCAGTCACTTTATAATAAAGACATCCCACGCAGGGGACGGACGGCTGAGGCTTCACCCCAACTTATCGAACCCCCGTTTACAAAAACAAAATAGAATACAAACATCATTATAGATTATCAACTAAACACATACATATAAAATGCCTACATTGCTAAATAATAACATCATAGGAAGCCCCAGTGACCACCTGGCAGAAAGCGTCCAATATTCCCAAGCTGATCCAACAGACCTCACACACAAATAAGGAGTCTTGTCCGGAAAGAGTTTTGAAGAAAAAAGGTAGGTGACTGGTCTAGCGAAGAAGAAGATAATATAGCAGATTGATAGAACAGAGCAGGAATGAGAAAGAACAAATGAGAAAGACAGCAATAGTGGGAATTTAAAGCACTAAATTTCCAGAAAGTGGGGATACTATTTATAGTGAAACCCCCGGCACCCCAACGGGGGTTGTGTGTGCAAGCGTGCGGGTGTGGGTGTATAGGTGTGTGTGTGTGTAGGTGTGTGTGTGTGTGTGTGTGTGTGTGTGTGTGTGTGACCAGCAGCATACATTACCCGCCTCTACATCGTATTTAGGCACTCACCTGCAAACAGAAAACAAAAGAATAACGTTAGGATGTGTATATTAAAGACATACATACATATATACATTACATTACAATACACGTTACGTAATGTTACATTACGTTACGTTACGTACATACATACAAACATCCATTACAGAGAGAGAGAGAAAAAAAAAGAGAGAGAATACTGGAAAATCAATACATGTATGTCAATGCACGAATTCCTACACAACACACACACACACACACACACACACACACACACACACATATCAACTTCAGCATCCTCACAATCACACACACGCCATTTCTTTTCTCCTCCTTCATCTTTTCCTTCTGCTTCTCCTTCTTTTCTCTTCGTCCTGTTTCATCTATTGGAAGTTCTTCTTTTTCTCTTTCTTGTTGTTCTTTTAAAAAAATTAATAAATTAATAATAATAATAATAATAATAATAATAATAATAATAATAATAATAATAATAATGATAATAATAATAATAATAATAATAATAATAATAATAATAATAATAATAATAATAATAAGTAGAAGAAGAAGACGCTATATATATGTAACATATATACGTTCTTCTCTTCCCCCGTTCCTAATCAGACTCAAATCGCGGCGATCTGTACCAGCATACACGTTCACATGTTACAGACACTCTTACACCCACAACAGACATCACTCAAACATAGGATGTAAAGGCGGTGAGATCTTCCTCTTCTTTTTCTCCTCTCTTCCTTTCTCTGTTCGCCTCTTTGACCTTGAGGTGCAGAGCACGGGAGAAAGGAAATTCCTGGTAGTAGCACAGCGAAATCAAGTGTCCTAATTACAGACACTCGCTGTACCGTCTGCAAATTATCAACAAGGCTGAGGGGATCATTTGCGCAAGAAATTTTGCCCCATTGACGATGCAAGCAATACAATTAATATAATTACTGACATCGTCAATGGGGCAAAATTATAAGAGAGAGAGAGAGAGAGAGAGAGAGAGAGAGAGAGAGAGAAAGAGAGAGAGAGAGAGAGAGAGAGAGAGATTCTCTCTTTCTTTGTATAAACGCTGTACCTTTGTCCACTTTTGAAAGCAGGATAATTACCTTTCTTGATTTTTAATAACACTTTGCCTCCCTTGTCTTGTTTTCTTCCTTGCTCCTTAATGGCTGCTGTACGGAGCTAGCCATTAGGAGAAAATAAATGTATTCAACATTTTATATCAACCTACTGTGTAGCCCGTTTGTTTCTAATCCTATTGTTAGATCTTATGGGATTTTTTAAGTGAATTACTTGTTATCGAGTAGGACAGGTTGTCAGATGAAGATTTTGATCCTAAACCCTTCATCCTATTTAACAATCCCATGCTGTGTGTTTGTCTCTCTGTCTAGCATACATTTTGCACCAACAAAATTTATCCTATTAAACGTTGCTATGTTTAATGTTCTTTGGGATTATGGGCTCTAAGCCTGGCTGTCACGCACACGCAATCACCTGCATCTATATTAGTCTGACATTGCCAATTGTTACACTGGTGGTTGTTGTTGTTGTTGTTTTATGAGTTGATTCAGCCCGGATGATTGAAACCTGATAAGTGTAACTCAGATTCTTTTATCCACGCAGCCTGCTCACTCAGCAACAAGGCAGAAGTCGTCGTATGTAGTTTTCCAACTTTATTCAGCGAACATCAACAACTGCATGCAATCGCTTTTTCCACTCACAACTTTTTCTCTACAACTTTCCACTCTCTCAGTGCGGTACATATATATTCTCTCTATACTCGAGAGAACTTTCGAATGATCGAGCGCGACACAATTTTAACCAATCAGAATAAACTTCGTCATCACTGTCTCACGTCATACAACCTTATTTGGGATGAAAGCGTCTAGTGGTTACCACTAGATTTATCCACACGCTTCGATCGATGGTAAACAACCAACTCTAGAAAATTCTCAAATAATATGGACCAACTAAAATTACCAACGTTATACAAAGCTTCTTCTAACAACGCAAAATCAAATCAAAGGTAAATACTCTCTGTTATTGCATGCTTTGCTAAATAAAACGATCAGATCTATTGCGCGCGTCACAAACGTAACACCAATACGGTACAAATGACTAATACCCTTGTCTGCAAGTCATTGTCATCGTCCTCACCAATCTCATCGCTATTGTTGCTGCTGTTGCTACTGTCTAGACGAGCTCATTACCGCACTTCTAGGGGGTTGTGCAATTCTATAAAAAGATGGGATCGATCAGAAATGCCTTCAGGGTTGAAGGGTGGATAAATCATGCACATCCATGCAAAAAAGTTTGCACCACACACACACACACACACACACACACACACTCCACACCCACACACACCCACACACACACTCCACACACACACACACAAACACGAAAGGAAGCTCTGACGGTGAAAGATTTCGAGGCGCGTGAGCTCATCCGTCTTGTGGGAAAGTGCGCTATAATAAAAATCTTCAGATGACGATAATCATCAGCAGCATCATAACCATCATCATGATGACGTTCTATTGTTGTTGTTGTTGCTGCTGCTGGTGGTGTTACTGCTACTACTACTACTACTACTAATAATAATAATCCGATATACATTACAGTAATGACTGAACTGTGGTCTTTTACTACGACGACAGTGAACCTTTCAGACTAATTAACAATGCATAGCGTGCTGCCGCGCTTTATTTGCATAGCACTCACAATGGGACTGTAGATTACTGCTTAGTTCTCCAGGAATAATAGTATAAGGCTACACTACACAACACAACACGACACAACGCAGCACAACACGGTCAAGCAATGAAAGAGTAGTTTCCAAAGAACACACCAGTTCATAACAGATAACACTAACAGACTGTATTTCGCCAACTGACATAAGCTTATTTACAAACATTACATTACATTACATGATTATTGCTTTAGGTCCAGCAGACTCTTCCGAGCCAAATCAGGACCAGACAACACCTGATCTGCATAAAAGATCCATTGAAACAACCCTAGTGGTAAAACTGAAGGCACTCCACCAGCCAGTCACTTTACAATAAAGACATCCCACGCAGAGGACGCTGAGGATATACTCTAATTTATCGAACCCCCGTTTACAAAAACAAAATAGAATACAAACATCATTATAAAATATCAACAAAACACATACATATAAAATGCTTACATTGCTAAATAATAACATCATAGGAAGCCCCAGTGACCACCTGGCAGAAAGCGTCCAATATTCCCAAGCTGATCCAACAGACCTCACACACAAATAAGGAGTCTTGTCCGGGAAGAGTTTTCAAGAAAAACGGTAGGTGACTGGTCTAGCGAAGAAGAAGATAATATAGCAGATTGATAGAACAGAGCAGGAATGAGAAAGAACAAATAAGAAAGACAGCAACAGTGGGAATTTAAAGCACTAAATTTCCAGAAAGTGGGGATACTATTTATACTGAAACCACCGGCACCCCAACGGGGGAAGTTTATTTACAAAAGCACCCGGATCATGCAGTAATGTTAGTAAAACATTCAAGCCAAAAAACTATCACAGTTATTGACTACATCTCTCAGAATATTCCACATTTACTCTCACTTTCGCCTCCCCCTCTGTCATGAACTGGCTAGTTTTAACTCTGCTTATTACTATTTAGCCATGTGTAGTCTTTGTAACAGTAGAGAGTTAGTATAGTACACAGCAGCAATTATAGTACACACCGCGAGCCCGACCCACGCTGCGCAGTGAGTCAGCACTTGAGTTTTGAATCTGACCAGTTTAACCAATCAGAAGCAGGCTTAGCGGTAGAGCAGTTCTGACTGTGTCAGAGCCACACACAGTTTGAATCAGTCGTGTGTGAGACGAGGAAGAGTCAACATCTCCACAGCTAGAGAAATCTCTTCACTCATAGACCAGGAAGCAGGACTTAGAATCTTGGAATTCTATCAAGTCACTACGGGCCTGAACTTGTCAGACAGGTAAATGAACACCCTTCTGTTTCATCGTGATATATTTATATTATTGTTGAAATTATGTTTGTGGAATTTGCTATGCATAAATGTGAATTATTAATCCGAATTTGCGTGACCATGTGGAAAGGCCGAACACGTGGTGAAACACGACCGGTTGCACCGCCATGTTGTATACCGTACGGAACCACTGTTGTTTAACTTATATGTATGTTTGCAGACCAGTGACTGTACCCGTGAATGTTTATATTATTATTAATTCTGTATGTGTATAGTTAGACACGATTGATATTTGACTAGAGATCAAAAGGTGACAGTCACAGACCTCAAAAATAAAAATGATATTAAATGTGCAAGATGATCATTTTTATACTGGAAAAGCATTACAGTATACAGTGTGGTAAAGGACTTTGCGCTCGATTGCTTAGTTCTTGAGTAATTGAGTTTTGAATGAGACTGCTTGCAGAATGTCATTTGTGACATGTGACACCAAACTGTGTATAATTGTGATAATCCAGCTGGGACCAGACAGCATATGATAGTATGAACAAACTATGTTAGTGATTCTACTGACAGGGATGGAGAAAAAAATTACAATTTCCAACTAGTTTAATAAGAAAAATGGTTTTGTTTGTCGTCACAGTCACAAATGACATTCACTATGTAGGAGACAATTCCATTCCGACAAAACAAGACACGCATTTGAAGTGATACTATTATTTATTCATAACTTATAAAAAGTTAGTTTGACAACATATGTGAAGAAAACCAGCACAATGATACTGAAGCCAGAAATGGTAGTTCTACTGTCATTTGTGACAACTGTGGGAGTGACGCGACAGATTTTGCAGTCACACGTCACAAATAACATAAGAAATACCTTATTGTATGAAAATATACCACAAGCACTCCTTGTGAAATTCGATAAACAAATCCTTAAAATCAAACATATTAAAACACCAGCAAACTTGTTAATAAAAATATTAACGGTGTCATTTGCGACATAATTATGCCAAAGTAAGATGCCGTCACACGTCACAAATGACTAATCATGAAAATGCATCAGTTTAAAAATGTCATGCAATTCAAAAATAAAAATGGAAACGTGAATCCATAGTGGGATCAAGGAAAACAAGTTCATCTACTTTTATTTTTATTTATTTTTTTTCTTTTTTCCTTGTATTTATATCAATGTGTTGTTTCCTGTTGTCCGCCAGTGATATTTTTGATAAATTATTTATTATTTGGGTAGCACTCATTTAAGCCTTGTGCTTTTGTGCACCATAGTTGGTTTAACCTTTTATTATCTGGTTTGTTGAATACATTATGTTTAAACCATCTATCCCCACACCATGGTCAAGGTAATCTTTTTAGAGAAAAGTGAAATATTGTCCCCATGACCGGAGAAACTTCAGTGGCCAGTCTTGTTGTCTGATCAAAAGCAATGACCTGCAACAGTCCCATACAGCACATTTTAACATTATGTAATCAAGACTAAAATACTTCGAAGTTCGAGTAGTAAGTTGGGATCCGATTGTTACAATTTCCTATAAAAAAAATTCTGGAAAGAAAACTGTGGAAAGAGTAATTTTATGGATGTAATTTAAGTATTTTCGTAACAAAAATATTAAAAGTACAGAATCAGATATTAAACTATTTTCCAAATGCAGTAAAAACGAATTATGTAAATATATCCCCATACTTGGCCATAATAAAATTTCTGGCCTTTCTTTCTCTTATAAGTTATACTGTTTTTGTACCGAACTGCCATATTGTATCCTGAAACAAAGGCAAAGTGTAATGTTCCTGGCCAGTTGGTTTGTATCCATACATACTTTAAAGTTTTTTTTTTTTAAAGTGCCATTTCACAAGGTACATTAATGTAAAAGAAAACTAACTCTGGAAGGAAGTAATGATAATATAGAACAGAATACTATATTTTACCTGGGTTTGGGAGACCCTGCTAAAGGCACAGACTACTCCAAGCAATGAGTTACAGGTGCTGGTTCATTATCAATCATGTCTGCTGAGACTTCCTTGTTCATAGAACATTGTAACAGTGGCCATGTGGTCAATTCTTTATTCAGATGCCTACTGATCATCTGCGGCTGACTGTAAGAGGTAGCCTTTTGTAGCTCTTCCAGTGCTTTCTTGAAAAAAGCCTTACAACATTCTTGTGGTAGATATTTTTGGTTTTGCGGGTTGACCCATTCTGTGTCTTTTGCTCGGATCGATTGCAATACCATCATTTAAACACTCCTTTCTGTTTCTCCTAAAAGGCCTCCCATCTGTCAGGATCAACTTTGAGTCGCTCTTGATTTTTATAAACACCTCAGATTATTTGTGTTTGGGAGAGGTATTTGCAAAGCTGGCCACAGAGGCCTAAGACCTAAAAAAGAAAAAAAAATTAAACAAAAAGAAAAATGGAAAATGTTATTTCAATGGTAAGAATACAATTTGTCGTCACATGTATTTCTGTAACATATGACACACACCACTAAGTACTTAGAATGAAAAAAGTTATTCAATGCAAATGTTTTAACTTAAAACTATGTTGCAATAAAATTCATGAAACTGAGCAAGCATATTAATAATCTGGACAGCATAACTTGTACAAACTAAAACATTTTGTGTCATTTGTGATATGTTACACGAAACAAAATTGTGTCACAAAATAGCAGTACATCAGAAAATATTCCTAGGCTGCTAATGTAGCTTCCTGTTGAGGCATGCTTGTTGTGTCTACACTCAAACACCCTAAAATCTAACTTATTTCACATAATCTGTGATTTATTTATAATAATGCATATTTTATAATGTCATTTGTGACGTCAGTGTTTCATTTGTGACTAAAATATAAGTGTGACACCACAAAAAAGACTTACCTTTTCTCCTTCCTGCCATTGAACCAAAGGAAATGGGCTGTTTGACCACGTGCAATTCAACTTTCAGTTACTAGAAATTCAGGATTTAAAAATAAACTGCCTTTTATTATTATAATAACAATACATATGTCATTTGTGACAAATGTGACACCGAAGCTAAAAAGTACTGTATTTTATAGTGTACTTATGCCTACAAACAGCTTTTTTGTTTAGAATAGTATTCTATGCCAAACAAAATGAAAACATTGATTTCTGTTTGATCCGACTTGTATTTAAACCCTTTTTTGATTACTTCAAGTATGAAAGACTGTGTGACACGAAAGTGTCACAAATAACACGACTTTTTAAAGGGTAGTTTCTTAATTTGTATATTTAAAAAATCCTATTTAAAGCAAATATCCTGTTAAAATGATCCCTTTACTATCCAAACAAACAGAAGTAAACAAATGGATAGCCCCTGTTTTAAGACAGAAGCGATCATTATGAACCATGTTGTCTCTCCATCGTTTTGCACATGCTCAGTAAAGCTCTGACTGGATTAAAATCCCAAATCTTCAACTTGGATGTTGCTTTTACCAAATCCAACACTGTATTATCTGCTAAAGCTATGTTTCTTATGTCTATTCAAGCAAATTCCTTCACATAATATTTTAAAATAAAATAGTTGGAAGTGTTTGAAGATGTGAGCATGTGATTATGCACCTTTTGACTTCCAGTCATTTATGTATGTATAGGAATTTAGAGTGAGATTCCAGTGGACCCCGGAAGTAGCAGAATGTTCGTCGCTTATGTATAGAGTTGTGGAGCTATCACTGAGGGCTACTTTGGCTTTCAGTGAGACGCTCTGCACAAACCGATTATTCAGGGTTGTGCAGAATTTCGTCTCTTATATTACAGACGAGCAGGCGAGCTATCCCGAGCTATCCTGTGCACCCCACTCCACAGAAACGACTAGTTGGTTGAGGAGACTCTACCGCACAAGCCGGAAAGAGCTACCTTGAAAAACACCCTGTCAGACCCCACAGCGTGGCAAGGGAACCCAACTACACAACGACAAAGGTGTACCAGAAGCTACCTCACAGAAGGACTTCGACCGCACCATCAGAAAGTTAAGTGTAATCAACGAAGGTGCACTTAACCTGATCATAACAGGACCACAGTAGTTCAACTCTTCAGAAACTGTAAAACGGACCACAGTAGTCCAAATCTACATGAGATATAATAGCAAGTGCCCGAGGAAGAAAAACAGCTGCCTAGACTATCAGCGATCGAACTATTTGCATTGAAAGAGACTTTTTAAGTTAGATTAGTACTTAGAGAATCTTGTATAGAGTAGAAGAAATAAATGTGTGATTTTAACTGTTATCAAGTGGCTGGACTACATATGATTCATAGCCGTGTGAAAGGTAGTGTGACAGTATTCTTTTACCATTTTTCTATCTATTTCTGTACCCCAACCTTAACACAGAACGAGCTAAACAAATAAATTTATTAAAGTAGTTCATAGGGTGACTTACTAGCAGTTCCCACCGAATAAACGTGAGGGTCCATAATTCCATTGTGCAGAGCCCATAAACCCCACGTGACACCCTCTCTCCCCTCCATTACACCACACAACCTGCATCTAACCACCCACCCATCCCCACACGCGCGCGCGCACACACATACACACACATACGCGCGCGCGCACACACACACACACAAGTGATACATGTATACATCTAGACAATACAACTTAATTATCGCTTTCAAGAAATTACGCCATAAATAGACCTACTCCACACACACTTAACACCGACGTTTAAAGTTGTACATTAATATATATAGCTGTTATTACTCGTCTCCTATAGGCTTATTGTGTCCGGGGACGTTAAATTTACTCACAAAAAAAAAACACAAAAAAAAACTATGACATGTTAAGACAACATTATATTACATAACAATTTAAGACAACAATAAGACAATAATATTAACTTTGATTTTTAAATATTAAGAACTTACATAAGTCTTAATATGGGAGTTTGATAACATGTGAAACATATAGGTCACCAGATAAAAAAAATAAACATGCGCAAAAACGGCATAGTGAAGTCAACATAGAAATGTAACGTCTACGCCCACCATGGGCGATACGGCAGACGGGGAAAACCATCCCAGCAAAGAGAGAGGTATAGGGACCTAAATGAACACTGAACCACCAGAGCAAACATACTGTAAAGAAGGACAGTGAAAATAAATCAGTGCGCCAGTGGAATTCTTTATCACTGATCTGCGGCGGTAGGACACAATGAAATATTGAATACAATCACGCTCATTACTATAGAATTAACCCAATTATACAGGGTGTTCCAAAAGTCTTGGCCACATTTGAAGTCCCCATATTTCAATTACTATGAATGGTAGTAAAATAAAAGTTGTGCCATTTTAAAGCTAATTACATTAAGTTTTTTGTAAAGCTGTTGATTTTTTAATTCTTTTCAGGCCCATTAATGGCGTTCACTCAACCAGAAAATGCTGGGACGCGTTTGGCAAGAATTTGACTATCGGCTTGATGTGTGACCAATGGTGCTCACATTGAACATCTTTGAACATTTCATGTAAAAATTGAGATTACAAGCTTTCTGAATTTACCAGATGCGTTTTTATATCCTTAATAGTTTCGGAAATATTCAATGTCAAAATGTGCCCAAGACTTTGGGAACACCCTGTATAAGTCTGTCCTCTTTCTGCTCTAGTAATTGGTGTTTTCTTCACCACACCATATCATCATCATCATCATCATCATCATCATCATCATCATCATCATCATCATCATCATCATCATCATCAATCAATCAATAATCAATCAAAGCAGCAGCAATGTTCAACAGTCTATAAAAAATCAATCACTTCTCATACTAAATACCTGCATCCAATCATCTTCAATCGCTCTTTTTTTATTCCTATGAATGAGAGAGAGACAGGCAGACAGAGAGACCGAGCGAGAGAGAGACAAAGTCAGACAGAGCCAGAGGGACAGACAGACAGAGCCAGAGAAGAGCAGAAACTTTTTTAGGCCTCAGAGAGTGGGAGCAAGTGAAAGAGAGAGAGAGAGAGAGAGAGAGAGAGAGAATTGTGTGTCAGTCTGTCTGTCTCTATTCGTTGCTCCATCTATATATAAAGACAGAACCATATACAGACAGACATACAAAAAGAAAACAGACAGCGGCAGAAATTATTTAGGCATAAGAAAGGAAGATCGAAGTTTTCACTTTCACGTAATCGCGCAGAAGAAATCGATGCCACCACGACACTAACTTTTAAATTGCTTCATAACATTGTGCACTATACAAATGTTGAGATGGCGTGTCCATTTCAATTTGAACACGGAACAACACACAAGCTACAAACATGGGACACCGACTCCTCTGACTTCTTACCAGGAATTTCAATCTCTACAAAGTGAAGTTCCAGCTTAAAAAAACAAAACTTTCCAATGTTAAGATTCAAGATTTACTCGCCCTCTTTGGGGCTGTGGAGAATATAAAACTTTAAGCCCAACAATCAGAATTCAGCTATGACTCTGCGCTTTTACCACAAAAACGTTCAATAATTAAAGTCACAATATATTATTTTAGAACTCAAAAAAATGTCACACTGTCGCAAAATTAATAATGCGAATCTTTTAGCCAAGATTTCTGCCTTTCACAAAGTTGACCCCAACTAATTAATAATTATCCCCGTCATGTGTTACCGATGTTTGTTTGTTTTTTAATTTAATTTCAAGCTGTAGCGTTTTACCGTTGAATTGGCTAGTAATTTCAATTACTTTATTAACATAGCGTCATTTTTGTTCGCTTCCTCATTTGAACTCTGCTACACGCCTCTATCACTCTTGCGATCACGCTCGTATTTCCTAATTTCCCGGTGGACTGCATCTAAAACGGATATATATTATATATACAGACACACGCATCCAAGATGCTCTTAATAAAAATTGCAGTTCCATCCCTTTAGGCAGATACTTTTACCACTTGTTTTGTACAGAATGCTTTAGTGTCTCATAAGCTTTCTGTCTCTCCTTTTTTCCATTTCCTTCTGTATAGCCTGGCCTAGTCTGTCTGTCTGTCTGTCTGTAGGTCTCTCTTTCTCTCTTGCTCCACTAGCCTACCATCTCCCAACCTCTCCCCTCCCCCGAATTCCTTTCATTCCCCCTTCTCTCTATCTCTCTCTCTCTCTCTCTCTCCACCCTTTCATTCCCACCCTCCCTTCTCCATCTTCCCAGACCCTTCCTTTCTATCCTCTATCCATCCTTCCCAGTGGATGAAGATAGTGCCTAGCCATCCACGCACTTTTGACCATCAGCCCTTTGACGTTTTATTGATGGGCACAGCTTTGGGGTGAAGAGGAGAGGGGTGGGTGGGATGAGGACTGTCTTCCTGGCTAAGTTACGCTTCTGTCCAGAGCCAGACAACACGCAGACGTTTCACACAACAGAACCACCAAGTCCTACTTGTTGTAAGGAAGGTTGTAGTGGTTGTTTGGTGTCGATGGTGACGATGGTGGTGGTGGTGTTGGTGGTGAGGTCAGTGTTGGTCAGGTCACGTGAAGTGAAGCAATCTTTTTCGCAACGTAAAGATACTGCAAATGTGTTTGCTGTTCATGGGTTTTGATGATGATGATGATGATGATGATGATGATGATGATGATGATGATGATGATGATGATGATGATAGTGGTGTTTCTTCTTCGTTTTCTTTCTTCTTCCTCTTCTTCTCTGTTGTTGTTCTTTTTCTGCTTCTTCATAATTCTTTTCCTTCTTCTTCTTCTCTGATTTCCGTAACGAAAAGGGGTATTTCGGAATTAGCGCGCGTGTATGCGTGAATCTGCGAGTTCTCCCGTCTCACACCTTCTCTAACTCGGAACTATAAACTAGGTTGTCACACCCTCTATTAAACCCAAAACATAAACCAACAAAATAGCACAAGAACAGAATCAACACGAATCAAAATGGGATAAATACAGCAGTATATCGAGAGAGAGAGAGAGAGAGAGAGAGAGAGAGAGAGAGAGAGAGAGAGAGAGAGAGAGAGAGAGAGAGACAGACAGACAGACAGACAGACAGACAGACAGATAGATAGACAGACAGACAGACAGACAGACAGACAGATAGATAGATAGATAGATAGATAGATAGATAGATAGATAGATAGATAGATAGATAGATAGATAGATAGATAGATAGATAGATAGATAGATAGATAGATAGATAGATAGATAGATAGATAGATAGATAGATAGATACCACTCACAAATAATAGCTTACATACTTCACAGTCCACCGTCATCAGAGAGCTATAAGACGAACGTTATAAATAGCCACACTGTAGTTATGCTGGATTCTCTAGTCTCGTCTCTGCCTACGCCATATTCTTCTCTGCTTCTCAATCTCACTCTCCTTCACCTCTTTCCTCTTCTTCGCTACTTCTCGTCCTCCTCTCCTCAAACTCCCTTCTCTCTTCTTATCTCCTCCTCGTTCTCCCTTCCTTCGTCTTCACTTTCTTCCTCTTATTCTTTTCTTCCTCTGCCACCCCTTGGGGTCATGAGCAATCTTGCCACTGTAGATTGTTCTAACCTATAAAGGGAAAAGTGAAAGCCCCAGTTGAAAACCTGTCTTGCCTTTGTAGGCATGACTGACTCACTGCGGCAACAATCCCCCCCCCCCCCCCCCCCCCGTTGGAGTGCCGGGGGTTTCAGTATAAATAGTATCCCCACTTTCTGGAAATTTAGTGCTTTAAATTCCCACTGTAGCTGTCTTCACATTTGCTCTTTCCCATTCCTGATCTGTCCTATCACTCTGCTATACTATCTTCTTCTTCGCTAGATCAATGACCTACCTTTTTTCTTGAAAACTCTTCCTGGACAAGACTCCTTGTTTGTGTATGAGGTCTGTTGGATCAGCTTGGGAGTGTTGGACGCTTTCTGCCGGGTGGTCACTAGGGCTTCCTATGATTGTATTATTTAGCACTATAGGCATTTTATATGTATGTGTTTTGTTGATGATTTATAATGATGTTTGTATTCTATTTTGTTTTTGTAACCGGGGGTTCGAGTAGTTGGGGTAAAGCCTCAGCCGTCCCCTGCGTGGGATGTCTTTATTGTAAAGTGACTGGCCGGTGGAGGGCATTCAATTTTCCCACTAGGGTTGTTTTGGCAGATCTTTCATGCGGATTTGGGGTTGTCCGGTCCTGATTTGGCTCGGAAGAGTCCGCTGGACCTAAAGCAACAATCAATCAATCAATCAATTTCATCCTCTGCCGCTGCTGCTTCCTCCTCCTCTTCTTCTTCCTCGTTCCTTCTTCTCTCTTTTGCTTCTTCTTTCCCTTTCCCTTCTTCCCCTTTCTCTATATTCTTCTTTTTGTTGTTGTTCTTCTTCTTGTTGTTCTTCTTCTTCTAATTCTGCTTCTTCTTCTTCTTCTAATTCTTCTTCTTCTTCTTCTTCTTCTTCTTCTTCTTCTTCTTCTTCTTCTGCTTCTTCCTTCTCGTTTTGTCTTCTGCTTCTCTCTTCTTCTTCTCATTTCTCTCTATTCTTCTTCTTCGGCTGCCGCAGCTTCTTCGCCTATTCTTGAGGTCCCCGGCCCGCAATCAGAGACCTCTGCAGACAAAGGAGTTAACCGCAACTAAGTTTCTTGATACAAAACCTTTCTTTGGACCATTACATATAACTCTCTCTCTCTCTCTCCTCTGTGACGGGACGAGTGCAGCAATACAATTCAAATTTCATCCATATCAAATACAGTTCACAAAATAAACACAATTTCTACAACTAATTATAACAACTGATTATTACGTCAATGGCACCAATTAATTTTATGCATACAAATAAACCTAATACTATACACTGCAATTGTAGTTTCAACTTCAAATCAAATAATTATCCGAATTCAATTCGTTATTCAAACATTACAGTAAACCACCGTGTTCGTCTCCTCCTCACTCCATCCTTCACACTAATATTAAAATTATTTATTATTAATTTTATTACATAACAAATACAAATATCATCATTTAATAATACTATTACATTTATAATACAACATTTCAAATAATAAACAAAATATACCTGCAGACACAGGCAGGACAACTAATCTCTAGAATAGTCATGAAAACAACGAATAGATTTTTGAATGTACATTAGTGAACTGTCATGTGACCAACTCAACCAATCAGAATGTAGCTCTCATAAAAAAAAGTACCAATATCTTCTCACAAGAAACAGACTACCAATAATATAAAGTCATCGGACCCCCCAAAAAAATATAGAACCGGTCCGTGACAAGTGCCTTCCAAGCTCATCCTTAACCCTTCTGTATCACCTGATCCCCGCCAAACAGTAACTCAAGATTCTCCCTCTAATTATTTGGAAGGAAAAAGCTGTAAGCGTGTGATTTGAACAGATTCAACAAGAACTTTCGTTTTCTTTTCAGAAATTGTTTTTTTTAAATTATAAAAGAAGAAGTTACCCATCTATAAATTAACCAAAGTTAAAAGTTAAAATAGCAATATAATTTGGACAAAGTAAATCCGCAATGGGAAAAAAGGTGAGTTAATTCTTCTTCTTCTTTTTCTACTATAGGGATGAGGGAAAAACAAAACTAGCGATGAAGGGCAAAAGTCCTGCTGCGAGCTTTTCTTGTCTAAATAACACATTTCAGTTGTGGTTTTTTTTTTTTTTTTTTTTTTTTTTTAAATCATCAGGTCAACTATTTTGTTCCATCGGGATTTTTTGTCCTACGTTTCTTCCTGTGGAGAAAAAACTAGCAAATGAATTTAAAATTTGGGGACTTGAACTTACAGAAAAGGGGAAGACAGGTAATAATGCAGGATTTCATCCGAGGCTTGTAGACTTTTTAAAAAAAAACAACATAATTTATCCCAAATACATTTCTATATACTCTCTTAATTCTGTCCCCTTTTTTTTCCCTGTCCTCTTCTTCCTCCTCTCTCTCTTTCTCTCATTCTTCCGCTTCTCCCCCCCCTCCCCTCTCCTTAACCTATTTCCTCTGGGGTTTTGTACAAATCTTAACAAAAAACAACCCCCCACTAAAAACAAAAAATAAATAAAATAAAATAACATTTAAAAAAGGCTGAACGGGGCAAGCCAAAAGCTGAGGAACGTTGCGCAATCGTGACGTATCTTTGCCTTGGACGGGAAAATCACACAGGCGCTTAGGACACACATTCACTCGCTCATTCTCTATCTCTCTGTCCCTCTCTCTCTTTCACACACACACACACACACACACACATATTTGCAATACATCACAAATGGGTTCATTTAAGAATGTAGGAATCGGAAAGTCATTTTTTGATGGAAAAAGTTTAGGGCAAGGGTTAGGGATAGCTCTGCCACTAACCCTTACTCGAATCGAACGAACCCTTTGCTAAAAAGTTGACCTAGTTCGTCTCCTATAGGCGACGAATAGGACGATTTTTCTTCAAATTTCTCCGAAAATTGACTGTATTTTCTCGTCATAGAGCCCTCCTTGTCTTAAAACACTCTCTGCTCTGCCTCCTCATGCACTAAAGAGCACACACACACACACCACTTAGAAAAACATCACAAATGGGTTCACTTAAAAAAAAAAAAGTGTTCCGAAAAATAAACCAAGGGTTACTAGAAAGACTCTGAAACCCTTAGTGCGTTTTTGTTGTACACAAAACACGCGCGCGCACACAAATAAGAAATCAGGGCAGTAAGCCACAATCAAAAACGAACATTATGTGGAATGACAAATAAAGAAGTCCTCATGCACCACACACAAATCGACTTCTGTGCCGAAAAGACTTGCTTCCTCTTCTAGTGGTTCTGAAAAAAAAAAGTGGTTCCACAAAACCAATAAACGAATTTTTCAAAATGTCTGAAAATTGACTGTATTCTTTTTCCGTGAGAATGTATGTGTGTACTTAAAACACCGTCTCCTGAAAACAAAATAAAAAGAAAACAACCTAAACGAAAAAAGTCTGAAAGAAAAACTAAAGAGAGACAAATAAGAAACCCAGTAAGAAAAAAAGCATAAATAAAAATCAGTTTTTTGACAAAAATAAGAAGATTACAACAAAGAAGAAGGACAAAATGTTTCTGTGAAGAATGTCAGTGGTGGGGAAGGGGGGGGGGGGGCGGTGGGAGAAACGGTGGTGGGAGGGGGAGAAGAAGGGGGGGGGGGAGAAAAAAAAAGTTTTTTTTTAATTGTGTTTTTTTTTTTTCATTACATGGAACACCATTGCGTAATCGTGACATATCTTTGTGCCCGACAGGAAAATTACGTAGTCAATTACATGCTGATGACACCAGATAACTCCTAGCTGTCAACAGCACGAACAATTACTCTGCCCAGATTTTCCGTCTTCGTGACGTATCATGTCATCATCATGTTGTTCTGTCTCTTCCTGCATCCTCCCTCTCCTCCCATTTCATTTTTTTGGAAAGGGGGGGGGGGGGGTAATCCCCCTTCCCTTTGATACCTACGACCACCATCAACACACCCCATCGTCCTGTCTTCTCGCCTCCTCCTCTCTCTCCCTCCCATCCTCTCTTTCTCTCTCTCTCTCCTCAATCACCATCATCACCATCACCTTGGTCACTTCTGTCCTCACAAAGCTGGTCCGGAGATAAGGGAATTCTATCTAACCTTTATTCTCTGCTCTATGCCCGAAAGATGAGAGCGAAAACCTCATCTTTTACCTCCTCACATCAATCATATATCCATCCAAATCATCGCTGCCCACCTCAAGCAAACAAACACCACCCACACAGCAAACACTACTAATACCCCAATATACCCAGGCTGTAATCGTTGCATACTTCAATCTACAACATACTTTCTGTCCAGTTCAACTCAATTCCATCATAATCTCCATCCAGAGAGCCCTTGTTAACCTGAAATACATCCTAAAACCCTTGTCAACGCTAAAGGATAATTGTATAGTCACACGACATAGGAGCGACTACTGGTCACATTATTCTGACCCCAGCGAACCGGTTGTTGGTAAGGGGAAAATAATATGGTCACACGTTGGCTAATCCGGGAGTCGAACCAGGGTCGAACCAGTAAGCCGCTCTACCAACTGAGCCTTTTCAGTATCAACCTCCGAATTACTTATATTGCAACGACATACATAAATACACGAAGTTTCACGAAACAGCACGGCTCAAAAAGGAACTATGCCCCTTCACTGTCCGCGTCAGACACTCAATGGTATGTGTCCGTTTTCTAGACTTCGACGCAAAAGCAATAAGCCGAAGCGATCGTACTATTTAGAGAGTACTTGACTGTCCAAACTTTATCATGGCAGCGTGTCAGATTTTCTGTATAGATGTGTGGATTTTTGTCTTTTCCTGGTCAGATTCGATTCGAGTCGGGTCTTATTGGCCCTATTGTTGACGCTCGATTACTCGCTTTGCGCATGCGCTGGGAATGTACGGGGATCTGATTAGATAAAACACGCACACACACCCAAAGGCTAAAATGTGATTGGCTACCACTCTTTTGGTCAACAAAAATTATGGAGAAGAGTCTCAATCACTAAACTTTTTTTTTAAACATGTGCACAACACATGTTTCAGACCCGGTCACAGGTCACAAGTAAAAACGTGAAAATATTCGTGCGTTTCACAAATGTTTGGTGCATTTTTGTTGCGTGTTTCTTGCACGTGAGACTTGACCTTAGCCCACAGCAAGACACAAATGCAATACAAACAATCAAGATTGTGATTCACACCTTTTCCTTCTTTTTTTTTTAATTATCACCCAACTCAAATCCATCATAAAATCTATCCAAATCATCTTTGCCGAAGTGAAATGCTGCTTCCGTCATCAAATCCAACAAAACGCCCAGCAAACTACAAAAGGCAATACATACACTCAGAGTTGAGTTTCATGATTCACATCTTTTTTTTCTCATCCAACCCAAATCCATCATAAACTCCATCCAAACCATCTTTGCCAATGCGGAACGAAGAGCTTTCACAAGTCTTTAAAACGCAACAAAATACACAACACAACAAAACACAAAATCACATACATGCACACTCAGAATCAGAATCTTTTCTAATTCCAACTCCAATCCATTATATAAACTCTATCCAGACCATCTTTGCCAACTGCAAACGCAAAAAAACAACAACAAAGCCCTCACCAAATGATGAAATGTAACATCCAATTCCTATCAGTAAGCCTTACAAACCGCAAAAAACAAAATGGCCGATACACTCTGGGTATGCTTAACATACACCCAGCGTCAATTCCACGTTCAAGCAATCTGCTACAAACCATCCATCACTGAAAGCGGACTGCATGTCGGAAAGATTTTCATCAAATTCCAGCACGTCTCTTCCCCAGATTAAACTCCAGAAAATTGGGCGTAGAAAAAGGTCAAGATTTCAGCAAGCCTAGTCAAATATTTTTTGATTATTTGTGCGTTGAATTTTGTTTCTGCTAGAAATGCATCGCTTCTTTTTTTTTTCAGACCAGAAAAGGGTCATGGAGAGGGAGGAAGGAACAGACAGAAAGAGAGAGACAGACAGACAGACAGACAGAGAGAATAGAAGGAGGCCGAGGGAATGGGGTAAAAATAGCACGATTTGATCTTTCTTCTCTTTTTATGTTTTTAAGGAGAAAAAAGGGTCAGAGGAAGAACGGAGGGAGGGAGGAAAGGAAGATGGGGGACAAGGAGAGATTGGCAATATCTCTATTTCAGTGATACAATAAAAGAACACGAGGAAGAATCAGCAAAGGAAGAAAAAGGAGAAGGAGGAGAGGGAGACAGCAAAGAAGAAGAAGAAGAAGAAGAAGAAGAAGAAGAAGAAGAAGAAGAAGAAGAAGAAGAAGAAAAAGAAGAAGAAGAGCAGCAGCAGCAACAACAATAGCCACAATGCATGCCGGGATGATGGATCTGCTTGCCCTTGTCCTATCTCCAAAAGTTCCACGCTATTGAGAAGTTTTTAATTTACTGAAAAAGCAAGGCAAGATTAAGACGGACCTCTCACAAATCTCCACACAATGTGCAGGGTGTCGTGTCGTGTCCTAGAATGTTGCGGCTCTCCATTTCCAAGCAAAGATATCTTTCTTCTTCTTCTTTGTTGTCTCCTCCACCTCCTCCTTCAGCATAATCGTCATCCATAGCCGTGCGACCTTTGACCCTAGTTCTGGGTGAACCACGTGACTTGAATAATGCGTATTTGGTGTCTGGGAAAAAAAGGGGGTGGGTCCTATTTTATCAACCTAAAGCCAAAAACCTTAGGAGCAAAGTTTGGTTCTGTCTCTCATGGGCATTCGGAGGCTGCAATTTTTAGCCTCCAGAATGTTGGCGCATCGATGGTTAGCCAACGGCTGTTGGTCTTAATATGGGAAAAAAAACTCCGGGATTTACTTTACATGAACGAACATTGAGGTTTAACGTCTACACCCACCATCGGCGATATGGCAGACGGGATAACCATCCAGGGAGAAAGGGGTAGGGACCTGAATCAACACTGAACCACCAAAGCAATCATACTGCTACAGGGATCAGTTTACTAGCGCGCCCTGCGCCATTGACGCATAAAAATTAAAAATGACCCATCTACAATTCTTGCCAGGGGCCGAATGGCGCTTCGATTTTTGGTACCAGTGCGCCACCACAATAACAGTGCACTGTATTGGAGGCGACAAACGTGCTTTTGCTAAGGCAAGTTCAGCGATTGGCTATGAGGGCCCGGATGTTGATCTGTCAGCCAATAAGAAGTGTTGTACGATTCTTCCAAATCAGAATTTGCTATCGTCTGCGCGTATGTTGTGTCCGTGCAAGGAGGATTTTGTGTTTTTCTTTGTGCCGCTTTGAAAATGCGCCCCCCCCCCCCCCCCCCCCCCAAAAAAAAAAAAAAAAACAACAACAACAACTAAACTTGAGGTAGGACAGTCTAGATTGTCGTTTGCTGCTGTTAAACTACAGTCTACCGCCGCTAATCCTACGCAAGATGATTGTGTGAGCCCCGAGTCAAGTCAAAATACTGATCCCTGTTCTGGTTAGTGTTTTGTTGGTAAACATGCTTCACAACACATGCACACTCACAATAATCTATTTTGTTTTAATTTCTGTAATAATATCTACAGGTTATCTTGTACATGTACGTAAATTACTGCTGAAATCATGGCCCATTGAAATTTGATCTGAGGGGCCCAATGGCCCATAGCTTTTTTGTGTCAGGCTGAACCCTGCTGCTAAAATGGACAGTGAAAATGGCCACATTTTATATCGCCCATCACGGGATTCGAACCTGGGTCATCGGTGTGCCAGGCGAACGCTCTACCACGTGTGCTACGGCGGTGGGACAATTTTACATGAACAAATTATATATATAATAAATAATAATAATACAGGATGCTATGTACGCGCCTTTCCCCAAGGCTCAAAGCGCGGCGATCTATACCAACATACACGCTCACCTGTCTCATTTACCCTCACACACACCAAATACACATACATCACTCAAACAGGTGGTGTAAAGGCAGGGAGATCGCTATATACTTTCGAAAGAGAAGCTTATTTTATTCAGTGGGGCAACACTCAAAGTGAATATTGAAAGGATCTGTGGAGAGGGGGTAGAGGGTGGGGGAGTGAGGGGTGGGTGGGTCAAAGTGCGTGCCTTTAACTACAAAGGTTTTCCAACTTCTTCCGCCTCCTACGCGTCTCCCGGCATTTCTCATCCCCACTCCTCGTCCTCATCGCTCTCTCTCTCTCTCTTACAAAACGTCTTATAACGTTCTGACTTCGCACGAGGTCCGTCCTATTTTATGTTTTTTATGCCCCTTTGTTCCTCTGTCCCTCCCCACACACTCTCATTACCCGTCCTACCTCCTCCCCCACCCCCCACCCCCAAACCCCTTCACCAAACAAAAATCTAAATATATAATGTTGAATAATCGATCTAATCATTTATACATTCGCACGCAAAGAAATGGATTGACAAGATAATAACGCTGCAAGGATAAAACGCCATGTCTTACGATTTACATCATCTCTTTCCTCTCAACTATTTTTCCCCCGTGTCTACGATCTCTGCAATCAGAAAATAGGGCAGATAATGCTTATCAGTAATTCTTTTTTAACGCCAATGTTTATTCAAAACTATCTATGCGGGGGATTCCCGAGAGAGAGAGAGAGAGGGGGGGGGGGAAAGGGTAAAGGAAATAAATAAAGCACTTTATTTGTCGCCTTAAACTTCTGCATGTATGGTACTCAAAAATATTGAAAACAAGGAACCAGGTGTGGACAAACGTAGTGCAAAATTTAATCAGCGTAATAAATCATTATTTCCAACGTTACTTACGCAGGTCCGACCACGTCAAGGAATGAAGACATGACTATGCCAGTTCTCCTGTCATCTGAACGCTTTGAAAGAGGATGTCTGCTCCTTCTGCCATAAAATTCGGCCACCCACCCCTTCCCCCCTCTCCACCTTCACCCCAGCCGACGACTAGGAAAGTATAGGGGCTGAGGTAATAAATACATGTGCGTGCATGTTCGGAGATCGTAGACTGTTATAGAAACGCGTCGCAGCATCTAGATCAGCAATATAGATCACTCACAAAACTCCCCACGAGGAGGAGGAAAGGGTACTTTACTGAATCTGATTCATAATGACCTAGTTACGAAGACAGGAGGAATTGAGAGGGTGGGAGAGAGAGAGAAGAGTAGGAGGGGTGGAGTGAGAGTTTGTAAAGGAAATCGCACAAATGACGATCAGATCTTCTAGCCTTTTTTTTTCCCTCAACAATCTTGACCTAAATCCATTAAGTTCGACAATATTCGACGAAAGACCAATGATTGTGTCCCCTTTTATGTAATACTGTATTTATATACACCAGTACCTCAAATGTAATACTAATTGGTCACAGGGTGGGCCGTGTTGGAACTTGGAAGTATGACAGGGTAGAAGCAAGATAAACTGCACAACACTGAATATAGATGAAAAACTTCAAATCATTAATGAAATGTTAACCGTTTATTCAGAACTGGGAAGACTGATACACAACAACAAAAAAGAAACTATAGGGAAAAAAATGGCAAACTCTGACCGGACTTTGTCTTCCCTGTAAAACAAAACCAATGATTAATATCCATGTATCCAATGATATAACAAGTTAATTATTTAATAACATGCAATGGAATAAATCATGTTTGTTTGTGAACATGTGTGTATGTGTTATATCCAAAATCATTATCATTAATGACTTCAATAATAATACTATATTACATCCATGTCTGACTGGATATGAACATTAATAATGCTTAAAAATGCATTTATTCTTACAATAAATTATCTAAATTATACCCAGACACGCTGGATTTATGTCAACACCCGGCATCCTACCCAGGCAACTCCATCATCACGTTTATCTGGCCTTGTCGCACCAAATCAACACTAGAACTACCCAGTAGGATGATAATAAACCCCCTAACGAACATTGTGAGCATAATCAACGAGCGATTACTTTTTTTCAAAAAGATTACAAAATCTCCGTGTCAGAACCACACTACTTCTGTAATCAATTGAATACTGCTTGTGTGATAGTAAAAGACTTTGCATGGCCAAATAACATTCTTTACAGAAGAATAATTGAGCCTAGTCGATCACTATACTTCACAACCATGAAATTAATAAATCCACTTTTAAAACCATATTCTTGGAAGTGAAAAGGTAGTTTTATGCATGACATTAACACCAAGCAACCTACATCCGGTTGTTGTTTTTTAAATCTTGATCAATGCATAAACATCATCAGTATTACTCTCAATGGCTCACAACATCAATTGCGCCCGATTAAAAATCGCCCTACAGATGTCTGACATGATGCAAAAATTCATTTATTTTAATGCAATTGCATAAACAAAATGATAGCATCCATTTTTACTAATAAATAAACCCTCGGCATCAGTTTTATTCTAAATTAATTTATTTGACGGTTACTAAAATGCTATTCCAACAACACGCTCAAATATCTACAAAAACGCGGGCTCCAGGATATTGTCATCTGAAGTGACAAAAACTAAGTTTCTTTTTTCTCCACCAAAACGCTTTCTTTGGACCACAGTTTACAATAAAACATGGTACACTCAATCAACAGTTTACAATAAAACATGGTACGCTCAATCAAAACGTAGTAGTGCCAACACAATTAATTACTTGTACAGATCTATATATCTTCGAACTGCATGGAAAACCACCACAACCACATCACCCTTCGGGCAGCCTGCTAATGACAGTCACAGACAGAATCAAAACGTAGTCCGTGAATTTAGCCTATCTGTAGTACAATTTTCCAGTATTTCCAAATAGTTCCACAGATTTCACAATTGTGCATTCAATGCATGAAAAACAACAACCATACACTCTCAGGCTGCAAAGGGAAATTACTTCCCGCAATAGATATTGTCCATTATCTGCAGCAGAGTGTTGGAATACATTTTCTTCAATTGAATTCATGGCGGGCACAATGTTACGAGGAATAAGGTGTTTCAAACAGCGGATGCCCGATGGTACAAAGGTATTACCAAAGAGCTTATTACGGAAAGAGGGGGAACTTCCATTATGTCCTATACAAAAATGCGAGACGCTCTCACGGATTATTTCCCTTTGCTCGGGCTGGCTATATTTCATCATCTGCTATATGAATGATCTGTGCGTGGTAACTTATTGAGCCTATGCCATTGCAAAAGAACATTTTTATGGCAACGTTTGCAAAAACCAAACTTTTAACCATCATTATTATTAACATTCCGCTACTGCTGTCTTTTTTTTTTTTTTGAGGGGTTGGGGGAAGAGAGAGCTCTGCCATTCAATCAATTAATCACAATAAAGCACAATAACAAAATGTTTCACTAACAGTGTGAATTTAATTTATATAAGGTGTCCCCTTACCCCCAACCCTCTCACCTCCCACATCACTGGCTTAATAACATCAGTCACTTCATGGAAAATAATTAATTAATCAGACAGAACAATCAGAACCTAGACTACAACATTCCACGCAATATAGATCTAATGCGCAGAAATTCACAGATCAGAACAAGGACTGAGTTTCTACATTACATGTTTTTTTCCGTTTACACTCAAACGAAAAGGGATTACAACAGATCAAGGACCATTTTTGTGTCTAGGTAAGGGGTTATCTTGCACACTATTTGATCACGAGGAGAAAACAGACTTAGTCTAATTTAACTTGTTAACATAAGCAGTTTGATGAAGCCAAACTGCCAATTTGGCATCTACTTTTAAAATATAAGCACAAATATAGTCAAACAACCTAGCAATAACGTAAACAGTGAGCGACCTGTTGAACGTAAACTGTCAGCAAGCAAACTGTTTTGGATTTAGCACATAGGTATAACATGAATCATTCAAGCCGCTCTCCGATTGTTTTAACATTAACAGCACTGCAGCGGTCTTAGTTTAGGCCTACATAAACACAAAAAAAAATGAAGTTTTTCAATTGCAATTTACCTTTCTTTGTCTCTTGGAAATTTGAAAAAGGACTTGCCAACACAACTTTTCTTGTATCTGGCATTATGGCAATTGATGGCTGTGCAAAAGTCACCGCCCTGTTTCACTCGGTCGCCTTTTGACTTTCTGCCACGAGCCATTTTCAGCATGCTGACAAGGGCGCATAACTCGTACCTTTCGTCTCGCGGTTCTGCACCAAGTTCCCCCCTCTTTCTATCATTAAGCTCTTTGGTATTACTGTACTAAAAACAAATCAATGGAAGTAACCTTTATTTTGAATCCCTGATAGCACATACATTAAGATAAGCCAAAAGAACAAACAATGGCTAAAAAGACATTTGAATACAAAAGTAATTTAATGGTGTTTAAATTAAGAAAAATATTTAAAGAGAATATACTGGTAGTACTATTTCTACACAATATTATTTCAGCATCCCGATTCCCCCCCCCCCCCCCCTTACTTTACTTTTAGTCACAACTACACGGACGGTCAAGACAAACAGATAGATCTATAACTGAGCGAGACAAATCGTATAGAGATCATATTTAGTGTTGTGTTGTGTTGTGTGTGTGTGGTGAGCGTGTGTGTGTGAGTGTATATGTGTGTGTGAGTATGTATGTGTGTGTGTGTGTGTGTGAGAGAGAGAGAGAGAGAGAGAGATGGGTGAGGGGTAAAATCTCAATCCAGAATCTTGATTACAATTCTGACATCTAAAGAGTACTTATTAGGTTTCAAAACATTCGGACTATGAAGAGAGAGAGAGAGAGAGAGAGAGAGAGAGAGAGAGAGAGAGAGAGAGAGAGAGAGAGAGAGAGAGAGAGAGAGAGAGAGAGATGGTGGAGGGGTAAAAACCCCAATCCAGAATCTTGATTACAATTCTGACATCTAAAGAGTACTTATTAGGTTTCAAAACATTCGGACTATGAAGAGAGAGAGAGAGAGAGAGAGAGAGAGAGAGAGAGAGAGAGAGAGAGAGAGAGAGAGTGATGGTGGAGGGGTAAAATCCCAATCCAGAATCTTGATTACAATTCTGACATCTAAAGAGCACTTATTAGGTTTCAAAACATTCGGACTATGAAAAGAGAGAGAGAGAGAGAGAGAGAGAGAGAGAGAGAGAGAGAGAGAGAGAGAGAGAGAAAGAGAGAGTGTGATGGTGGAGGGGTAAAATCCCAATCCAGAATCTTGATTACAATTCTGACATCTAAAGAGCACTTATTAGGTTTCAAAACATTCGGACTATGAAAAGAGAGAGAGAGAGAGAGAGAGAGAGAGAGAGAGAGAGAGAGAGAGAGAGAGAGAGAGAGAGAGAGAGAGAGAAAGAGAGTGTGATGGTGGAGGGGTAAAATCCCAATCCAGAATCTTGATTACAATTCTGACATCTAAAGAGTACTTATTAGGTTTCAAAACATTCGGACTATGAAGAGAGAGAGAGAGAGAGAGAGAGAGAGAGAGAGAGAGAGAGAGAGAGAGAGAGAGAGAGAGAGAGAGAGAGAGAGAGAGAGAGAGAGAGAGAGAGAGAGAGAGAGAGAGAGAGAGAGAGAGAGAGAGAGAGAGAGAGAGAGAGAGAGAGAGAGAGAGAGAGAGAGAGAGAGAGAGAGAGAGAGAGAGAGAGAGAGAGAGAGAGAGAGAGAGAGAGAGAGAGAGAGAGAGAGAGAGAGAGAGAGAGAGAGAGAGAGAGAGAGAGAGAGAGAGAGAGAGAGAGAGAGAGAGAGAGAGAGAGAGAGAGAGAGGAGAGAGAGAGAGAGAGAGAGAGAGAGAGAGAGAGAGAGAGAGAGAGAGAGAGAGAGAGAGAGAGAGAGAGAGAGGCCGCAAACCGGACAGATCTTAGATCTCCGATAAGATCTTAGTTGTCTTTTTGCTTTTATACCCAGAATCTTGAACCGAAACTGTTAAAATAACGAAACCTTGCAATGCTGACAATATTCTGACAAACACACTAATCATTTAACCATCAAACACGTTTATCTCAAACTCGCTGTTTTCCAAAATTGTCTGCCCTCCCTCTTGTATCTCCTAAGCGCGAGAAATCGAGAAATGTACAGATCTACGATAAGTCCATTCATTCATTGTTTTGGTTGGATAATTAATCAGGGCCGGACCTGGGAAAAGTCGAAGGGGGGGTTACAGATTTAGCGAAGGCGCGAAGCGCCGAGCCTTCTAGGGGGGTCCGAGGGCATGCACCCCCGGAAATTTTTTTTTTTCAAGGATGCAAAATGGTGCAATCTGGTGCAATCTGGTGCAATCTGAACCTTGAAAAAGCCATTTGTGATGGTCTGGTACTTTGAGCTTTTTGAACAATTGAACTGACAAACTCTGGCGTACAAAAATTATCCTCTGCCCCTCCCTTAAAAAACAACAACAACAACACACACACACACACACACCCACACACACACACTCACACACACACACACACAACCATTATTTGATTTATCAGCAGAGATGTTTTGTATACTATTTGTATTATTATTCACTACCTTTTGTTGATCGTTAACGGTATAAAGCTTTATCCTATCCTATCCTATCCTGTCCCGTAACCCGGAGGTCGTAGGGGCACCACAGATGATCGTTTAACCAGCATACTCCATCTTTCTCTGTCCTCAGCAAGGCTTCGCTCAGTGTCAAACCAGTCCATTCTTGAATGTTGTCCTCCCACCTCTTTTTCGGTCTCCCTCTTCTTCTACCTCCTTGCACTGTGCCTTGCAGAATAGTCTTCGCAAGGCCTGATGATCTGGTGACGTGGCCATACCATCGGAGTTTCCCTTTTCTTCAACACTGTGAGCAGGTCATCATGTTGTCCAATGGCTTGTGTGATGGTGTGTCGGATTTCATCGTTGGTGATGTGTTGGGTATAGGAAATGCCCAGAAGTCTTCTGTAGCACCTCATCTCCATGCTTTTTATTCTTCGTTGTAGATCTGCTGTGAGGGTCCATGCTTCGCAAGCATATAGGAAGATGGAGATGACAAGGGAGCGCAGCAGTCTTACTTTGGACTGTAGACTGATGGTCCTGTCTTTCCAAATGGGCTTCAACCTTGTCAAATCAGCAGTTGTTTGGGCGATCCTGGAAAGGACTTCCTAAATATTTGAAGCTATGCACTGTGTTGAGGGATTGGCCTTGGACTTTGATGTCCGTGTTGATGCCATTGGTGTTGTTGGTCATCATTTTGGTCTTCTCTGCACTTATTTCCATTCCATAAGCTCTGGAGGTGGTGTCAAGCCTCTGTACCAGCTGTTCAAGTTCTCGTTCCTCTCCAGCCAATCCATCAATGTCATCCGCAAAACGAAGATTGGAGGTTGTTCTACCCCTATGCTGACTGTGCCTTCATAATCTGCAAGAGCATCTGACATGATGCGCTCTAGGAAGACGTTTAAGAGTGTTGGAGAGAGTAGGCATCCTTGACGCACACCGATTGTTGTTCTGAACCAGTTCCCGATGGCGCTGTTGTGGAGGACTGCACTGGTAGCCTTGTCATTACAGGCTTTTGATGACTTCAATAATTTTAGGGCTGATCTTGTAAACTTTCATTGTTGCCCATAGAGCTGCATGCCAGACTCGGTCAAACGCCTTCTTGAAGTCTATGAACACTATCATCAGCCATTCCAGCAAGGTCCTCCTGAAAATAATACTCAACAGGTTGAAACCCCAAGCTGAACAAATCATAGCTGAAGAACACACAGGATTCAGGGCAGGGCGAAGTACCACTGAACAGATTTTCAACTTCAGAATAATCTGTGAGAAATACCTACAGCACCCATAACATAAAGCTTTACCTTGTAATTTATGAACATTCCAACCCTGCTTTCACTTTCAGTCTTGCTGCACTAGGTTCCTCGGCATTAGTACCATTTGTGAATTGTATCTTCTGGCAAAACAGTTCAATGCCTCTTTAAAGTCAATATCAACATCCCTGTGAACTTTCAGTAAAGCAAGTCCATTGAGTCTCTGTTGCCCCATTGTAGAGCGCATGTAGTTTTCCAGTTTGCGCAACTGACTGTTTGAACGCTCACACTCGGCAGTAATGACAGGCAGGGTGCAAAGGTTCTTTAGCATGATTAACAGGTTGGGATAAAAATCCCTGTCACAATGTTTTAGTGCTTCTGATGCCGTGGATGGGATGATAGCTGTCGCATTCTCAGCAGCACTTCGCCATTTGCAAATCCACCGTTGGTATTCTGCATCAAGGGTAGCGTTGTCTGCTAGGTCAGACTCCCACAACATTGCCAGTGTCTTCACCCCTTCTGGAACCTGCATGAAACCATCCTGGTTGTTTATTAAATTGCTTGGCACCAGACAGAGACCATCAACTGCTAGGTCAGCATTTTTTAACCTCGAGTCCAATTCGGTTGACAGGTGTTCCAAGAAAGGAATGGCAGTGCTAATCTTGAAATATTCTTCTGGAGGGGCCGCAGGTTGGTTGTCACGGAGAGTCTGTCGGGATGCTTGATGAGGAACAATAACATCAGTTGTCAAAGCATTTGCCATTTTGCTGACTTCACCAAACCAGGCAACGATTATCAACTTAGCATCTTAATTAATATTTCTAAAAGTCGTTTTTGGGGGATTAGGGCAGTATCAAGGTGAAGGTGCTGGAAGAGGCTTGCGGCCAGAACAAGAAAATATGGCTGCGTTTACTAATTTAGGCTTAGGGGTTGGGTTACTTTGTCGTTTCAACGGGAAAACACTTTGGACGTTTCAACGGATCCCTTGAAATGGATTTCCGTTGAATTGTTTATAAATAACTCTGTACCTCGGACCAAAAGTGACTAAAAACTGCAATGTTTTAAAAACAATTTTAAAAAAAATTAAAACTCTTTGCATAAAAAAATATTTAATGCTTTTTTTTTTTTTTTTTTTAGTTTGGAGGGGGGGGGTTCCGGAACCCAGGTAACCCCCCCCCCCCCCCTGGGTCCGGCCCTGAATTAATACACACAATCTTTGACCGAAATGTCTGAATCGCGAAGACTTTTACGTTGACAGTGATCTGGCTACTACACAATGTACGGTATTTACGTACTTTTCTGCTCCTCCTACATTGACGTCACCAACTTCTTCTCTCTCTCTCTCTCTCTCTCTCTCTCTCTCTCTCTCTCTCTCTCTTTCTCTCTCTCTCTCTCTCTCTCTCTCTCTCTCTCTCTCTCTCTCTCTCTCTCTCTCTCTCTCCCCCCAACCATCCAAAATCTACATCCCTTTCTTTCTGCTCTTTGCCTCCCCCCGCCCCCGCACACACAACATCTTAACATCTAGTTCTTTTCCACCCCAAACCAAGTACTACACCTTCTTTCTCTCCAACATCCCCCCCCCCCCAAAAAAAAAAAAAAGTATATATGCCTTTTAAACACAAAAATGGGGCGACATGGCTTCTCATCTTAACAGGGACATGCACTTCATCTAAATTATCGCTCTTGTCCGCAAAGGAAGGGTACCACCCTCTGCAAAAGATGCAAAACCATCAGCAAAGGACACCCCCAGCCATGAGAGATCAAAACGGCCTTCTGCGAGGCATGTTTCTTTGCCTAGACTTCCGAAGAACGTGTAAAGCAGCTCTAGATAAAATGAGGGGAACAGCGCACAGCGTTCAAACTTGGCCAAAACCTGAGCCCTTAATCAAAAAGTCCCCTGGGTTTTTTTTTATACACACACAGAAACTTCAAGATATTGTAAGGTTTCTGCAAATAGTCACCACAGGCGGCTTGAGTTAGAGCCTGCATTGGTCTTGACAGCTCCTGGGTAGGTAACAAACAAACAAACAAAATTTACGTTACATTACATGGTTATTGCTTTAGGTCTAGAGGACTCTTCCGAGCCAAATCAGGACCAGAGAGGCGTTATCTTAAAATATTATAAAATGGATTAAAAACAAACAAACAAACAAACAAACAACAACAACAACAAAACAACAACAAAAAAACTAAAACATTTATATATATATAAGAACAATTTAAAAAATGTATTGCCTAACACTATGAAAGGCGAAACTGGTCTTGCGATGGACAACTGTTAAGGCAAGCATGGAGTTCACTCAAAAAAAGAGGCATGCACAAGGCAGGGTGCATTGGTCAATATTAAAGACGCTGTAAAAGAAATAGTCATTTTCAAACAGATCAACTATAGAACTGTCACAAGAGCAACTCTGAGAACTCTCCTGAAAGGTGGGGCGGAATGTGCATGGCCATCTTGAACTAAACTGAACTGAACTGGTGTAATCTCATATTGGAACTGCCTCAACAAGAACTCTGACAACGCTCCAGAAAGATGGGCCAGAGCACCTTAGGGGCATTTATCAATGCTGACCGGCCCGTCTTAAACTGAACTGAAATGGTGTAATATAACCCTCCATCCATTTGGATAAATATAAATTGTTTCATTCATCAGGTAACGCCCTGAACGATTGTCATTGAGAATAAAACCAACAACGTGGTTTTAATAGCTAAGTGCTGTGTACAAAACCGCTGTGCAAAGTCTAAGTTCTACAGAACTCTTCCCATCCTTCCATGTGTGATTCTCCGTTCTATTTGAAGTCAGCACGATCAATGTTTGTTACTGCGCATTCCACTGCAACAACGTCAAAATAACGCTGATTAAACGCTAGACCTTTTATAGAGATCTAGCTCTCCTGGAGGGGAAAAAAAACGACACAAAACGCAGGTTTTCTTGAAATCCACAGCAAGAAATTTCTTTCCTTGAGAGTATTATACTTTTTGGGGGGTTTAATGTCTTTCTCGAAATGCATAAAAAATATATTTCCTACGAGTGTAATTCATTCAAAAGTTGACGGCCCGTAAAATACAAGACGTTTTTACAGGAGAGGGTAAACTGTAAGTTACATGGTAAAACTGGATTTATGGAGAGAGAGAGAGAGAGAGAGAGAGAGAGAGAGAGAGAGAGAGAGAGAGAGAGACAGAGAGACAGAGACAGAGAGAGAGACAGAGAGAGAGACAGAGAGAGAGAGAGAGAGAGAGAGAGAGAGAGAGAGAGAACACGTTTTTACATCTTGCCCTTAAGGTTTGTAAAAATAACTATGAAAGACAACAAATTAATGCATCACGAAACAATAAACAAAAACAAACTAGGTCATCATTGGATAAAATCATTTTACAAAAAATTATCGTTGTTACTAGCCTTAAAAAAAACAATTAATTTTATTTAATTTTTCATGCGTGTTCTAAGTTGTGTAAATTGAGATGCTGGAGTGCGGAGATCTTCAGGAAAACTATTCCATAAAATGGAACCGTAATAAGCTACACTAGTTTTGAAGAGATCAGTTCTTTGAATGGGAACAATTAATTTTGTGGACGATCTGGCAGATTTTTTGGGAGGGGAAAAAGGAGAAAAAAATAGAAAGTGCATTGCCAGAAAGGACCTTGACCTGAGAGACAGAGAGAGAGAGAGAGGGGGGGAGGGGGGAGAGAGGGGGAGGGGGAGGGTGGTGGGATGCCGTGCTCGTGTGACAGCGTTTGCGGAGGGAACTGTTGTGAACCACTAAACGATGATGCAATTTGTATCAAATCAAATATGCACCATGACGTCAGTGGTCATTGAGACTTCTCCTGTAACTCGAGATCTACCGAAAGACCAGCACCACCAACAAAACAAAGCTTAACTCTTCACCTCTCCTTCATCCTTCACTTCTTCTTTGTATCCATCCACTCCTCCCCCCTTCTCCTCCTTTTCCCATCCATTCATACCATTCCCTCCCTCTCTCCTTATCCATCCATTGTTACGTCCAACCCTCTTCGGTCTAAACTTAACGTACAGCTCCCAATCCTTAGCTGTATCGATCAATTTACTTCGGGCGGGATTTACACTTGAACGCGGAATGTTAAGGTTCGTCCAGGGTCTCGGAAGCTGTCCTTTAAGAAAAGAGTGCGGCCATGTGTAATAATCAACATTCGTGCGCTGGAGATAGCTTGCCTTACTAATGGAGTCCAAAGGGAAACGACTCCTCCGCATGTTTTTCTCTTCTCCTCTTCTTTTAACACTCTCATTTTTTCGGACACTTAATGTGTTTACTTTATGTTGGAAAGTGTACACTTATGTTCACGCTGACACTTGTTAAATCTTTTTGAAACACTGTGCTGCTCACATTGGAACACTTGTGTGTTTAATATATGTCCCCTTTTGCAGCTAAAACATATATAAACACTTTTAGAACAGTTTGCAGACGTTTTGTAGCACATAATCAGCCTTCCGAACACAGTCTGTTCAGATACGTTCCGTTCTCGACTGTTTCTTACATACCGTCTGCGCTACCGCGAAACCTGCGCTGACCCTTGACCTAATCTTTGGAGTCGTCTGAAAATGTTGCTGTGATCCCTTTCAGATTCTTGTTTTGGCGGAAGTTTTCGATGTTTGCTGTAAGTACGTTTTATTTATACATATGTTAAATAATTATTTGTTGCTATAAAGTTTTAAACAGTCCCATCATCCCATCATTCCTACTTCCTTGTTTTCAAGGTGCATCAAACTTGAATTCTATGGCCCATGATAATCTGTCCCCGTCTGCGCGTCAGTGAAAGTTTCCTAATTCGGCATATTTTCTTACAAAACGCTCATATTGTCCTGGAAATTGTTAGTTTTTAAAATTGTTTGGGGGGGATATGAGTATAAAACGGAAAGATTAAAAAGTTACTAGTTGGGATCGAAACTCTTCTATGTTTATAATGTTTTGCTCGCAACCCAAGAAATAACATATCAGATTGGATTAATGTCTCCTTTTTCAGTTAATGCTTCCCTAACGTGTTGGGTGGCCTCATATATATATATATATAATTATATTGACAATTTCATGCACTGTATTAATGCATACTTAGTACATGTGACATCAATGATTAGGGTGTGCGCTTTGTCACAGGTGTACTAATTTTCTTGTGACAGGCAACAAGCGCGGTGCGGACGACATTTGAACGCTGGTTTCGTCGCTAGGGATTTCTATTGTAAATTTGCGAGTTTGTATGGTTTTGTAAAATTTATCATTTGTAAAAACCTAGTCACTCGTTGGTAGAGGCGTTTTTTTATGATTTAGTTGCTGCTGTTTTTGTGAATTTTTATGTATATTTTCGATTTTTGGTGTGTGCATTGGCCATTGTTAGGTCTGTCGTCTGCACAACCTCCGAGCACTCGTATGAGACATAGATCAGTACAATCTATGAGAGTAGTGAGGCCTACGACTTGGAGCCTGTGGTCGTCTTCTACGCGTAACTGCCAAAACTTTATTTGTCACCATTTTATTTACAGATCTATCTGAATAGCCTATTTTAGTATTTAGGCACAAGCTCTTTTAAACAATATATTTCCTTAACCTTAGGCCCTAAGTTAGGGTTGTTGCTTTCGTACTCGTTGTTGTTGTTAGTTGAGTTGTACTTGCAATGACTAACCGGCCAGTTTCAGCAATTTTTTGCAACCTCTGCCCTCTCGTTTCAGATAGTTTTGAGACATTTCAGAGTCATTATGTTAGAGTTCATAAAAACCATCCAGGATTCCATGTTGCATGTAGTTTGCAGTCATGTGCATACATAGCAAAGACATGGGGTGCATTTAAAATGCACATGCACAGGCACCACCCAAACTATTGTATAAATAATTTTACCAAATGGAATGTGTGAAGCATATTTTCTTAGCTGTTTATACTTGTGTGAAATGTTTTGGAATTTTGTCTCAGAACTTGAAAAAGAGTGGGCCAAAGGACCAGGGAGGAGAAATGCAGAGCACATTAAACACCTCCTTGATGCCACCGTTAGTGACAGGGACAGTTTCCTGACAGCAGAAAGCAGTGGTGCCTACGGCATTTTATTCAAGAGGTACCCGTGCTTTGAAGAAGGGCAATTCGTAAGTGTGTCTTTTGTTTTCTTTGGCACATTATAATAGCATAAAAGACCAAAATCTACAGTGCAGCTTAAGACCGAATATACAATGCAGCCTAACACTATCCAATCCCATAACTCGGAGGTCGTAGGGGCACCCCAGATGATCATTTAACCAGCGTGCTCCATCTTTCCCTGTCCTCAGCAACCCTGATTGTTTCGCTCAGTGTCAAACCAGTCCATTCTCGAATGTTGTCCTCCCACCTCTTTTTCGGTCTCCCTCTTCTTCTACCTCCTTGCACTGCTTTGCAGGATGGTCTTTGCAAGACCTGATGATCTGGTGACGTGGCCATACCATCGGAGTTTACGTTTTTCCACCACTGTGAGCAGGTCATCGTGTTGTCCAATGGCTTGTGTGATGGTCTGTCGGACTTCGTCGTTGGTGATGTGCTGGGTATGGGAAATGCCCAGAAGTCGTCTGTAGCACCTCATCCCCATGCTTTGTATTCTTCGTTGGAGATCTGCTGTGAGGGTCCATGTTTCGCAAGCATATAGGAAGATGGAGATGACAAGGGAGCGCAGCAGCCTTACCTTGGAATCAGGGCTCGAAATTAGCGGGGGCCCGGGGCCAAAAACCCGCAAAGTTGATTTCGGGCTCGGAAAGTTGAAAAACGAAGGGCCCGCTTGGCCCGCAAAATAATTCGTCTGCTACAGCTAGCTCTACTCGGCAGTTTCGTATTTGGGCCAAGGGAAGCAACTTACACCGGTGCCCTAAATTTGGACAGAAAAAAAAAAAAACAGAAAAGAAGCGAAAACCCTTTAATTTTGCACTCAAAAGTTTAATATACACTTCACTATCTTTATAATATAATAAACAAAAGGCTATGGCACAACATAAGCGCAAAATGTCCATCTTTGCAAGTACGAAAGTATGGCTACATATCGTCGCCATACAGTTGCTAAAACAATCGGCGATTGCGTTTTTCCATTTTTGGGAAGCGAAAGACGCCAGAAGAAAACGTCGGCGAAAGGAAAGAACAAGAAAAAGAGAGAAAAAAGAAGTATGAAGAGGAAAAAAGATCAAGGAACTACAATGAAGGGTGGAAAAAAAGATTTCCATGGCATGGCCTTGAAGTGAACGAGGAAGAGTACTGTTAAGTTTAGTTCCCTTTCATGGTTTTGTTTTGAACTTTTGTGCATTGAGGTCAGATTTTTTGTTAGGTTACTCATATTAAAAATTTAATGATGTGTATTGTGCAATACTCAGTCACAAAACCGAAAAGTATTATACAAGAGACTCACTTGATTTTTTTCTATTTTGTTTAATGGCCATTTCAGGCTCACTAGTCACTGGAATATGTGTGTCACTGAATGTGTGTGTGTTTTTTCCCCTTTTTTGTTGGTAATGTTTGAAAAAGAAAGAAAAGGCAAATAAAAATGACATCACTCAGCACAATTGGAAATTCCATTGTTTTTATTTTAGATTATCAGACAAATTGTAATTTCTACTTATATTGTCAATAATTCTTTTCTTTGTTTTTTTGTTTGCATTATTTTTCAAATTTTTTTTAATCAGTTTATAGTCCCCTCTCTTCCCGTTAAGGATTTTCAGAGAGGAGACTCTCTTATTTTTACTTTTAATAAGAATAAGAAGTTAGTAACCTACTTTTTATTTCTATTATTTACTCTTATTTTTCAAGTTGGGCCCCGAAAGTTGCTTGTGGGCCCTCAAATTTTTTAATCAAGGGGCCCGGTGGCCCCCAAAGAAAAAAGTTAATTTCTAGCCCTGTTGGAATGTAGAGTGATGGAGATGACAAGGGAGCGCAGCAGCCTTACCTTGGAATGTAGAGTGATGGTCCTGTCTTTCGAAATTGGCTTCAACCTCGCCAGGGCAGCAGTTGTTTGTGCGATCCTGGAGAGGACTTCCTGTCGGGACCCATTGTCTGATACAATGGCTCCTAAATATTTGAAGCTATGCACTGTGTTGAGGGATTGGCCTTGGACTTTGATGTCCGCGTTGATGCCATTGGTGTTGTTGGTCATCATTTTGGTCTTCTCTGCACTTATTTCCATTCCATAGGCTCTGGAGGTGGTGTCAAGCCTCTGTACCAGCTGTTCAAGTTCTTGTTCCTCTCCAGCCACCCATCAATGTCATCCGCAAAACGAAGGTTGGAGATTGCTCTTCCCCCTATGCTGACTGTACCTTCGTGGTCTGCAAGGGCATCTGACATGATGCGCTCTAGGAAGATGTTGAAGGGTGTTGGAGAGAGTAGGCATCCCTGACGCACACCGATTGTTGTTCTGAACCAGTTTCCGATGGCGCTGTTGTGGAGGACTGCATGCACTGGTAGCCTTGTCATACAGGCTTTTGATGACTTCAATAATTTTAGGGCTGATGTTGTACACTCTCATGGTTGCCCACAGAGCTGCATGCCAGACTCGGTCAAACGCCTTTTTGAAGTCTACGAACACATTGATATAGATGTTGTTGGTGCTGTAGGTATTTCTCGCAGATTATTCTAGTGCAGCCTAACACACTGGGACAAAATGAAGACCCAGATGAAAGTGACAGAGGAGGCAAGAAATCTACACCACTAACGCTATCTCCTCCGATGTGATGAAAGTGAGTGAGCTGGGCATGTGGTACAAGCAAGATGATGACCGGGAAGCAAAGTTGATGTGTATGTTTCTTATCGGTGACCCCTATAGTGTACCAACAGCGCCTTGAGTTACTCTGGTGGGATAAATACGCTATATAAGAACAATTATTATTCCTGGCACCCAGGCATGCAGGATGAGCCAGTACATTATACATGTACAAATCCTTTTTTCATATTGATTTTTGGGGTGTTTAGTTGTTGTTTTTTTCCCAAGATTTTATGGGATGCTAATAAGTTCAGATACCTGCTGTGTCTTTTGCAAATCAAGTTTATTACCGTGTAAAAATATTTGTTCAGATCTACCATGCCTTCAAGAGGAAAGTGGGTGAGGAGGTGGCACAAAAGTGTTCCAGAAACTTAACACAGTTGTTCAAGATTGTGTTGCAGCTGATGAGAAAGGACACTAATGCAGATGATGCTCTCAGGGTAAGCTTGCTTTACATTGAAAAGTAAAGGAGTTTTTGACCTCTGTAATTAATACATATTTTATCAATGTGGTGTGTGGTTGAAATCCATGCTGTATACCTTTTGTTTCTTACTCAAAAGTTACTGCCTCTGTATAAGTGGGATGCTTTTTCTCAGATCATATAGGAACCTACATTTCTGCCACTACCCTTATTTTTTTCCCGGCTGTGAATCCCCCAACCAACTGGTATTTATGGCGGCTGTGAAGCCACTAAAGGAGAGGCCGGGTAGCTCAGTTGGTAGAGCGTCTTGTTATTAACCGAAAGGTCACTGGTTCGAATCCCGGATTTGCCATCGTGTGATCATATTATTTTCCCCTTACCATCAACTGGTTCGCTGGTTTCAGAATAAATCGGACGAGTAGTTACCTATATGCTATGCTGTCGTGTGACTATAATTAGGTACTCCAAATGTCGCCATTACTGTGTCCGCCCTATGGGCCAAAAGGGCCACTTTCACTGCAGTTGTTCTCTTGATTGTTTTGCCTGATGTTGAATAAAAACATACCAAATAAATGCCTGAGCCTTTTATCTTTTATGCGTGTGTTTATTTGAGTGAAAGATATCCAAGTTTCAAAGTACGAAACGTGTTTTGCGATGCACTGCCTCGGTTGTGACAGACGCCATCTTCGCAGGGCGCTCTCAACCCCACCTCCATACAAAATGAAATTTCAGTTAGGGAAGTAATCTCCAACAAAAAAATCGACCAATGAAAGAATCTGTACTATTTTGGCTTTCTTCCGGTGCAATTTTTTTTTTAATTCAGTGGGAAATTCATTTTGTGATCTGTTGTGGAACTTTTTGTTGCTTTTTTTAGATAGCTTCTACTGAATCGATCTGTTTAAAAAGTAGCTCGTTGGAAAGGCAAATCTTTTTTCTACAATAATATGTAATCAGTTTAGGATTTTTGAGTTCACACCAGCTGAGATTATTTAGAAATGGAGAGTGGTGTCGAGCGCGATGTGCGTCGATAATGGCGGAGTACGACGTAAACAAGGAGACTGAACCGCTTCAGTCGATCGTCAGTGTATCTTCTTGCACGTCGTCACAAGTCAATCTAAAGGCACTTGTTGGTAAGTTTAGCCTTTAAATACTTGTTAATAACATTTGTATTGTCGATAAATATATTTTTTCAAATGACAGGCCAATTGTTTAGCAATTATTTGAAGACCGGAAGTTGACAATCGAGACTCGATGTAGGTTGAATGGTATGGTCAAAAATATGTGAAATTAATTAAGATACACCTTTTCCACCAGATTTAACTGGTAACATATTTTATCTGCATATATTAAAGATTCTTAGCATATATTCCATTGGGGTTAAATATGCACAGGGACTTAAGAAAAAACGATCTTGCTAAGTCACGTGACTTCAGCACTGTTTACTTTCGTTTTCATTTACAGCTAGTGAGCTAGAAACTTGTGGCAGTGGTTAGGCCTATATGTTTTAGGGCAATTTGTGTTGAAGCTATTTTTGTTATTGATTTTTTATTTGAGCTGTTCTGCAAGCATCCAAATCTCTCCCAATTACTTCAAGACCCAATGTTTTTAAACATAAATTAAATTGCAGCCAAATATAATTTTAACTTATCTTTTAGTTTTAGTACTTAGCCAGGATTGAGGATATTTTTTTTGTGTACATTAATTTTACTGATATATGCGATAAAAAAAAAGCAATAGTGATTACATGTTACTTTGGTTTTATCTTTACTTTTATGCCATTGTTGTTCATTTGTATGTTATTTAAATTTAAGTTTAACAGTTGTTTGATATGAAAAACTATGTTGTATAGTTTTAATGTTTATGGTCGCCATTGTAAAGATTTATTATTATTATTATTATTATATTGATGATCCATAGTTCTTGTCATACTATTTTGATTTGCCCTTTCCTCTATTCACTCACCACCCCACTGCTTTTTTTCTTGAACTTGAAGTTTTCTTTTTCTTTCTTTTTGTTTTGTTTTATATTTTGCCTCCTGTGTCATATTAATGCAATGCTGTCCTTTTTTTTTTTTTTTTTTTGGTAGCTGATGAAACATACAACAAACTGAAACTGAGTTTCCTGCCAACCAAGTGAGATGCTCCACCACGCCCCCCCCCCATCAGACTTGTTGTGTACGAATCGACTACTCCTCCAGCTGGTCGCTCTCTCAGAAGAAGACTTGTTTCGTTGGCCAAAAAAAGAAGACATAGATTTTGATGTCAGCTTCCATTTTGTGTTTAGATGGGATTTTGAGTGCCTGCCAGTGACAAATGACTTTAGACTATGGCGTGTTCGTGATGTGGATGACATTAGTGCAGCGTACATGCAATTGTTAAAAAAAGTAAAGTGAATTTAAAATGTTTTCTATGTTGTGAAGAGCATTTACATGGTATTTAATTAAATTTCTCTCAGCCTGCTGATTCCATCAGTATATTATACTTTTCTGTAGGTGAATTAGAAGCTGAGTTGTGAAATATTGGCGTTTTACAAATTCAGCATTGTCGTTTCATCGCATTTAAGACTTGTTTCGTTGGCCCAAAAAAGAGGACATAGATTTTGATGTCAGCTCCCATTTTGTGTTTAGATGGGATTTTGAGTGCCTGCCAGTGACAAATGACTTAAGAATATGGGGTGTTCGTGATGTGGATGATATTAGTGCAGCGTACATGCAATTGTTACAAAAGTAAAGCACATTTATGGATACTCCGGTTTGATCACTCCCTTTGAATAACGGTAATAGACGCAAGCCATGTAAACAAATTTAAAAAATAACATTCCATTTTCTTTTCGTCTTCTAATAGCGTTCTCCTTGTTCTTTCTAACACATGTTTGAGTGATACATCCACGTCTTTTTGTTGTGTTATACCTGAGAGTGTGCAAAAACATTTCAGCATGTCTTGGTACAGATCGCCGCGCTTTTAGCCATATTAGCGATTTAGAAGGGGTTAGGGAGGAGGGTAGTGGGAGAAGTACCTACATATATCGTCCAGTATTGTGACAGTAGCAAGCGGAAACGGTTTAACCGAAGAGGGTGTGTAGATTAGATTCAATGTGATTACATTACATTACATTACATGATTATTACTTTAGGTCCAGCGGACTCTTCTGAGCCAAATCAGGACCAAAAAAATCAAGACCACAACTTCGCTGAAAGAGGGAGGATTCACCCCTGATCCGCATAAAAGATCTGCCGAAACAAACCTAGTGGTAACACTGAATGCACTCCACCAACCGGTCACTTTACAATAAAGACATCCCACGCAGGGAACGCGGAGGCTGTACTCTAATTTATCGAACTCCCGTTTACAAAAACAAAATAGAATACAAATATCAGTATAAAATATCAACAAAACATACATATAAAATGCCTACATTGCCAAATAGTAACATTTTAAGAAGTCTGTTACGTTGGAGACGCGTGCGATAGTAGGCTTGCATGTGTGACGCGCGCGATAGATCAGATCGTTTTGTTTTGCAACCCATGCAATAATAGAGTGTATTTACCTTTGATTTGATTTTGCTGTTGTTATTAGAAGAAGCTTTGTATAACGTTGATAATTTTAGTTGGTCGATATTATTTGAGGATTTTCTAGATTTGGTTGTTTACGATCGATCGAAGCGTGTTGATAAATCTAGTGGTAACCACGAGACGCTTCCATCCCAAATAAGGTTGTATGACCTGAGACAGTGATGACGAAGTTAATTTTGATTGGTTGTGGTGCGTTACGCTGGAGTGTCCTAAATTGTTCTGGAGTGTAGAGAGACTATATATATATATATATATATATATAGTGCCGCACTGTTTCAAAAGGGGGCGGAGTAGTCGCCGAAACGCTTCGGTGTCGTGTGACTATAATCTACAGTTACATTTCAAAAGGGGGTTGATAGTTGAGCCGAAATAAGTTTGTATTGTAAGATTGATAGTTGAGTATTGTAAAGTGGAAAGTTGAGAGTGGAAAAAAACCCGATCGTATGCAGTGGTTGATGTTCGCTGAATAAAATTGGAAAACTACATACGACGACTCCTGACTTGTTGATGATTGAACGGGTTGCGTGGATAAACGAATCTGAGTTACACCTATCAGGAGGATTCAAGCATTGGGGCTGAATCAACTACTGATAAAAATCAACATCGAGTGTAACAAAGTCCCAGTGACCACCTTGCAAAAAGCGTCCAATATTCCCAAGCTGATCCAACAGACCCCACACACAAATGAGGAGTTTTGTTCCCGAAGAGTTTTCAAGAAAAAGGGTAGGTGACTGGTCTGGCGAAGAAGAAGAAGATAGTATAGTAGATTCTAGATTGATAGAACAGAGTAGGAATGAGGAAGAACAAAGGAGAAAGACAGCGACAGTGGGAATTTAAAGCACTCAATTTCAAGAAAGTGGGGATACTATTTATACTGAAACCCCCGGCACCCCCACTAATCGCTTAGTTCCGCACTACAGCCTAGTTCGGTTCTATTGGCCGTAGTCCAATATGCATGATAATGGATTACGAAGAAAGTCCGTCATACAGTACTGACAGCACCGAATTTGGTCCTCCTCCGACCGGGACTACCGGCCTGAGTTGCGGATTAAAGCCGAAAAACAATATGGCTGCCGACGTAGTGTTATTGAATTAATACTGACGTGCGCTGCATCTAAATCGCGTTTTTTGCAAAAGGACAGCATACACCGGACATTTTTGATGATGACCACGTTATGAGAAGTCATCTTCTGCCGCCACGACGCGTCATTTTTAAAAGGCAGAGGAACCTTAGTATTCCCCACACTACGTAACAGAGGCGGTCGAAGTTTATGTCACATCTCAATCATAGCGAAGTAAGCCTCGGTTATCTCTGTTACGAATTGTGGCCACATCCTATCCCTATCCTATCCTATCCCATAACTCGGAGGTCGTAGGGGCACCACAGATGATCGTTTAATCAGCGTACTCCATATTTCCATGTCCTCAGCAACCCTGATTGTTTCGCTCAGTGTCAAACCAGTCCATTCTCGAATGTTGTCCTCCCACCTCTTTTTCGGTCTCCCTCTTCTTCTACCTCCTTGCACTGTGCCTTGCAGGATGGTCTTTGCAAGACCTGATGATCTGGTGACGTGGCCATACCATCGGAGTTTACGTTTCTCTACCACTGTGAGCAGGTCATCGTGTTGTCCAATGGCTTGTGTGATGGTCTGTCGGACTTCGTCGTTGGTGATGTGCTGGGTATAGGAAATGCCCAGAAGTCTTCTGTAGCACCTCATCTCCATGCTTTGTATTCTTTGATGGAGATCTGCTGTGAGGGTCCATGTTTCGCAAGCATATAGGAAGATGGAGATGACAAGGGAGCGAAGCAGCCTTACCTTGGAATGTATACTGATGGTCCTGTTTTTCCAAATTGGCTTCAACCTCACCAGGGCAGCAGTTGTGTGTTCGATCCTGGAGAGGACTTCCTGTCGGGACCCATTGTCTGATACAATGGCTCCTAAATATTTGAAGCTATGCACTGTGTTGAGGGATTGGCCTTGGACTTTGATGTCCGTCTTGATGCCATTGGTGTTGTTGGTCATCATTTTGGTCTTCTCTGCACTTATTTCCATTCCATAGGCTCTGGAAGTGGTGTCAAGCCTCTGTACCAGCTGTTCAAGTTCAGTGGCCCCATACTGTACTGAAAAAGGATGGGAAAGTCCAAGTACGTTTCGTCAGGCCTGCGTAATATGTAGACTTGATGTGGCGGAGTAGCCTCCCTTTGAGGATTTTTTTTTAAAGGATAGTTCGGTATTATCAACAATTAGTTTGAGACTGAGAAGTCTAGACCTATTTCATCGAAGTGCATACCGAACTATGAAAATAAATAGTACTGAACTACAGAGTTCCGAACTATGACATAGTTCCGAACTAAAATAGGCCGGTTTTATGCATAGACCCCGTGCTAAGGAGAGGATCGGGGTGTTAATGGTCTACCGCTGAAGAATAGGGCGCGCGCGCGCGTACTTACACACACACGTACACACTTAGCGGAAGAATAGAGGACAAAGACACAACCAAATACACACACACACATACGCGCGCACCCACCCACACACACAAAGGGATAATTTGTTTACTTTGGTAATATCGAAGAATCCAAAAATAACTGTACAAGTACATTGGAAGGCGAATAACGTAAACTAAGCTAATTTTTAAAGACTCCCCAAAATAGTAAAAGTACGTAAAGAAACAGCCAAAACAAATATAGCTAATTTCCAAGACTAGAAATAACGTTTTACAAAAACAAGGACACAAAAACGCAATTTCCAATTTCTACGACTCGAACAAAAAATAATAGTTCAAAACCACAAAATAACTTTTCTAAGTTTAAGGCTTCAAACTAACTGCACACGTAACCTTTGCTACTGTTATCTCGATGGCGTCATAAACAGTATGCAAGTACATAAAACAACCTAAAATAGACCTGAAATGAACTGACCTACGACCAACCATTATCTACTGTGGCAGGACGGCTTAATATCAAAATTCCACAAGGTTAATAACAGTTCATACTAAACTCATAACGACAGCAGTAAATAGCAACGAGGTGACGAAAAGCTTTTCCGGACTTCTCTGGAAACGAGTACTAGGATTTCGATGTTAACTGGATAACCCTCGTAAATTCTCCTGAGAGTCGTCGTCCTTTGGTACATTACCAAAGGGATTGCTCGACACAACTCCGGACTCCACTAATCTAATAGTCACCGTCATGCAAAATAGTAGTTGCTCTCCCGTTTGGTCCTAATGTACTACATAACCTTTGCTACGACTACTGTAGAAATTGAAGGGTACTAATAGAGCCGGAGATACCAGGGTGATTTTGTTGAACAATTACAACATCGATGACCCAAAAAAGGGCAAATTTATTATATAAAAAAAATAAGAGGACAAGTTTACTACAAGTACAGACGGCGAACTTTAAAAGACCTCCTCAATCTTCTTCTTCGTCTCCTCCTCCTTCTCCTCTTCTACTTCTTCCTCCTATTTCCACGAACGCATTGCAGTCTTCTCTTCAAACTTTGGTAATTTATATTAGGTTTCGTCTAATTAGCATGCTGCCACGATATAGAAATCCCCGGTGTGTAGGCGTCTGTTGCAAAATTGTTTCCTTGAGGTGAAGGTCAAAGGCCTGCCAAACCGATGACATTTTAATAAAATAAACATTGTCCTCATAGCTCATAGAGAGGGATGAAGTCTTCTACATGCGTGTGGAAAATTATTGAACAGGAGAACGTGGACTTAAAAAAAAACCATTTAAACCTATATACGGTACCCTAAAACTGTTTGGCAGAATGGCTTAAGTGTTCTACATCTAGCCAACAACAGATTTCTTATAGCGGTTCATTTACAACCGCAAGCATTCGAAAATGAATCGCGTCATACTCCTACATGTTAACTAAAGCAACTTTACATTACATCGCTTCTGTCCACGCCATCATGATCAATATTGAAGCATGGAGCGCTGTTGTCTTATAACAATTTCCAGTAACTACAGGACCACCCAACCTACCGAACTACCACTTAGGGCTATTAGTATTTCAACTGGAATAGTGTTGGTTTTTACACTAAAGCTGTGAAGCACTTTATTCAGGTTCCCCCTCTCTCCGAGTCTGACACCATGTAAGTGGAAGTGTGTTTGTGAGCTGTGTGTGTTGCTTTTACCCTTGAACTGCGGAAAGGTGTTGTAAGTTGTGTTCAGCTGTTTTATCAGAACCGCAAGTCTCTGATGTGTTGTCATTACCGCCGAACCGTTCAAGCCGATTCATCCTTGGGGCCATTGGCGCTGTCTGTTTGGGTGATAAGGGAATTCTATACTCCATCCTCTTCCATCGCTGCGGAACAAAACGTATCTAAAGGTCAGCATGGAAGACCGAATAATACAAATTTCAGCTATGGTAAGTACAAAATGGCGACTATAGTAAGTTTGCAGCACGAACAAAACATAAGACCCGAGACGAGTCCTTAAATACAAGTTCACGAACACGAAATAGTTGTGTTTTTTTACGAATTCAAAATAAATGTGATAAATGCACAGTACACCGTCCCTGCCGCACACTATTGCTATATGAAGAAAAACACACTGAGCTTTGCTGATAATAACGATAGCGGGCAAATCCAGTAAAATATTCACAGATGATAGATCAGCACTATATTTGCTTTGATATTTTCCTGCGGCGTTTTGCTGCGTCTATCAATGGTCACCTTGGTCATTGGAAGAACGGAGACAAGACCCTTGAAAATTGCCCCGAAAGTCTCGGCTACCAAACAACTCCCCCATCAACCAGTGTGCCCAGACAACCAATACCAACATCGCCGGCCCGTGTGTACACAGTACAACAGTCGTTTTCCCTACGCCTGGGGAACCATTGAACAAGAAGTGGGCAGCTGCAAGATTATATATGAACACGAGGACTTTTCTGTGCGATCATTAGCTGGTCATTCAGGTTGACGACCGAAACTGTCCTTCATTCTGGTCAACTGCCCAGCGGGGTTGTGTTTTCGTGGTTTTTAAAAAAAAGAAGTAAATTGAACCTTGCCCAATTGCTACCACAATGTCCTTATAAAATGGACCTTCCAGCATTTTCTCAGGAATATCCATACTGGAACTCAATAATACGTGGTTGGATTTGTGTTCATGTCAGAAGGTATTGAAGAACGTTAATGTTTGGTCAGTCAGACATTCAAATAATGTATTATCATACCCACTCCACCCAAACGCCTTTATCGTTAATACATTTCCATTCGATGGTGCATTGAAATTATCAACCCGATAAAACAAAATCTTCCACGGGAATCATACGCAAAAATAATTATTGTTTAGTACCGACAAAATACGAAAACTGAATACAGTGCATAGCTTCAAATATTTAGGAGCCAGTGTATCAGACAATGGGTCCCGACAGGAAGTCCTCTCCAGGATCGCACAAACTGCTGCCCTGACAAGGTTGAAGGCAATTTGGAAAGACAGGACCATCAGTCTACATTCCAAGGTAAGGCTGCTGCGCTCCCTTGTCATCTCCACCTCTTTATACGCTTGCAAAACATGGATCCTCACAGCAGATCTACAACGAAGAATACAAAGCATGGAGATGGTGTGCTACAGAAGACTTCTGGGCATTTCCTAAACCCAGCACATCACCAACAACGAAGTCCGACAGACCATCACACAAGCCATTGGACAACATAAGGACAAGCTCACAGTGATGAAGAAATGGAAACTCCGTTGGTATGGCCACGTCACCAGAGCAGCAGCCCTTGCAAAGACCATCCTGCAAGGCACGGTGCAAGGAGCCAGAAGAAGGGAGAGACAGAAAAAAGAGGTGGAAAGACAACATTCGAGAATGGACTGGTTTGACACTGAACGAAGCCAAGAGGGTTGCTGAGAACAGAGAAAGATGGAGTACGCTGATTGTACGATCATCTGTGGTGCCCCAACGACCATTGAGTTACGGGATAGATAGGATAGGAATAGAGGTAAACACAAGAGAACATAATAATAAATAATAATAATACAGGATGCTATATACGCGCTTTTCCCCAAATCAATCAGGCTCAAAGTGCGGCGATCTATACCAACATACACGTTCACCTGTCTCATCCACCATCACACACACCAAATACACATCCATCACTCAAACATGTGGTGTAAAGGCAGGGAGATCGCTATTAGAAGACGGAAAGAAAATCGAATTTTTATTTTTGAAATTTTTATATTGACTGCGTCCTGTACCATTATTGCAGGGAGGGAGGAAACCGGAGTGCCCGGAGAAAAACACTCGGTGACCCCAATAGTCTCGTACCTAAATCACATACGTTCGCCCCTTGCGGGAATCGAACCCGCGACCTTCGGCATAGGAAACCGGCGACTTATCCACTGCGCCACGAGGCTGTTACGATACTGTCGCTCTTCGATCACCGGTTCCTGGCTACCAACTCGTCGCGCTGTCGGCAGACCCGTGCCGCTGTCTTCCCTGAGCTTGGTAAGCCAGTGAGGAAGAAAGTGGACGCCGCAGGGAACTAAATGGACAAGAGGACTTCCCTGTGCTGACCATTAGTGGGTCATTTAGGGCCACCACAACTGGCCATTAGTCTGCGGCCACTGCTTAACGGCCTTGTACTTTGGAGGCCATTTACGGTCCACTCTGGACCAAAGGAACAGGAAGGGAAGAAAGGGAACAAACTCGCCCCGAATGAAACATCCGCCGTGCATGATGGGTTTACAGAAATAATAATCCTCTCCAACCACTCCAACACAATATAAAACACGTTTTTGAAAAAAAAAACATATTTTTTTTTAATGAAAACAATGAATAATACTTTTTTTTCTTTTAATAATAATGGATTTTAAAACATGAATTAATAAATTTAAAAAACGAAAATTGTGCAACGTCAACAACGAGTCCATGGGTTCAGAGCTTCGACTGCCTAAGTCCTGATCCCGTGTCCATACGCCTGGTCTTTGCGATAATCTGTCAAAAACTGTCCCCTCTCCATCATCTAGGGACCACAACGTCCCCATCCGCATCACAGAAGGTGCCAACTACTCCTAGCGCCAATGATTATCGCTCTTCAACCCACCCACCCCTCACCGCTGCAGGCCAGAGGCGTGATGGAACGAGTCCTGTGGGTGGGCAGTCGACGAGCTGACAAGGCAATGAAGACGGCTAGAAAGACAAGAAGGGGCGCTTATGATACGAGAGGAACAGTCTGAGAGTGGACGAAGGAGACTTCAAGCACAGGAATATTGTACTTATCTCAAACAGAGAAATAAAGGAAAAGCTTTAAAAACAAATAGCAATATACGACGGTCTAAGATCAATAGGAAAATGTATACTTACTCTTTCAGACGAGGGAATGGAACTGATATATGTGTGCGCATTTCATTACACGGCTTTTAAAGATCCTGATGCTCGTGTCATTGTGGGCACGACGCATGCATTTACCCGCAAAGAATTTTAAAGATCCTGACGGCAGACGCTCATGTCCTAGTCAGACGAGCGACAGAATAAAATAAATAAATGAATAAATAAATAAATAAATGCAAATGTTTTGTTTTAGGCTCAAGTTATCTGTATACTCTAATTACATTCGAAGATTACAGGAAATAACAAAATATACATATTATGACGTCACGATGATTATTCAAATTATTGATTTGCTTAAATTTGGTTTTATGTAGGAGACATAGGTAAAAGTCTAAGTAAATACCAAATCTGAACCAAATCCCTGAAGTTTACAGGGAACAAAATGGGATTAGAAACAAACAAAACAAATGATGAGGTCGCCCGACATGCATACATTTGTTTAATCTGGCAGGGGTCATTATGTTCCAACTACGTACCAAGTTTTAAAGAAATCCGTCTAATAGTTTTAGAGAAAAGTGCGCTAACGTGCCAGACGGACGGACAGACGCCATACGAAAAAAAAACAACAAAACAACATTTCTCCAGCTTACGCTCAGGAACTAAAAAAAAACCACCTAAGCATTATGTCCTGTTCTTCTTTGTGCTGACTGGCGCTGCCCTACGGCTGTCGTGCTTTCGCCGAGAAGGCAACTCGGATTTGGCCTGCACTGGGTGCGTGACAATTATTATCAAAACATCCAAATCTAACTATCAAACGGGGAGTGGAATAATTTCACGTAGTTATGAGGAGTTACAATAATTGGGTGAACT